>NQII01009588.1:12745-33415 GCA_002778355.1 Clitarchus hookeri | reverse complement strand
GGGTTATAACCAAGGGGGGGGGGGGGTTACGAGCGGTACGTGCACGACAAACTGCGGACACGAGGTGGGCGGGGCGACCGGGCCAGCTGTCGCGAGCAAGCTTGCGCCTGGCTCCTGACACGGCCGAGCCAGCGCGGGCCTGAGCTATACATCAACAAACCCGCGCCATTGCCTCGTGACAAACGGCGGCGCCGTGCTTCCGCGCGCTGCTTATTACTCCCTGCGTCACCCGCCGTTCCTCTCCTCCAGTCCACTGCTACGGTCTATTCGCGGTTTCTCCGCACTTTTCTGAAGCCCTGCTAAAGTTATACTTCCAGGATATTCCTCCTCCTCGTGCAAACAAACGTTAACAAAGTCTAGAAAATTACACCAAAGGACAACGCACCGAATTCGTGCGCAATGCATTTACCCCCGCTTGTAAGAAGTATTGCCTGCGTGCCAGGGCCGTGGTGGCTGAGCGGTTAGCCTGCTCGCCTCCCACCAAGGTGAACCTAGTTCAATCCCCGGCCGGGCCACTCCCGGATTTTCGCACGTGGGAATCGTGCTGCGCGATGCCGCTGATCAGCGGGTTTTCTCGGGGATCTCCCGTTTCCCCCGCCCTTTCATTCCGGCGCTGCTCCATTCTTCACCCTCATAGGCTCTCAAGACCTCGCTGTTAAGAGCCGCCCAAATTTCTCCACTCACTCACCCTACGTGCCAGATATCGTATCGTCACCACTGAAAACTTTGTTTAAACGAAAACAGTGGGTCCTAAAAACAAGTCAACAACAGGACTTTTTTTTTGTTAAATAGGACGTACTGTTCAATTAGAAGGTATAAAATGCCATAAAACTTGAAGCAAAAAATTGTATGCAATAAGAGGGTTGCCACCACTATTGTTTGTATGAAGTCGGAATGTCTTAGTGCCGGTTTTTTTTTCCTTCGTAGGTTGAATGATCTCCAGAGAATCTTAGTTCAATTTCACGCCATTCCTAATATTTTGTGAAAATGCCATTTCTAAAATCGATTTTCAAGGGCGTATATCTCCCTCATTATTTCAAATAGACTATAAGTTGTATTATATACGTCTACTTCATTTTCCACAACGAATCGTTTCCCGAAATATTTCGGGTTGAGTTTCCAAGCAGTGATTTTTTCCAAATATTAATTTTAAAAGCGCTCACTTTCCCGTGAAGAATTTATACCACTTTAAATGCTCTCCTACGGCGGTGTTTTGCAGACGTACTCGTGCTTACTCTTAAGCACTCGCTAGGCTACCGGTAATAACTTCTCAGGATTAGTCGACACCGACTTCAGTTATCTACATAATACTACTTACTACGCCTTGCAAAAGCACCAAACGGAAGGCGACTACGGATGCAACTGTCATTACGGCATACGTCCATGGCCACCTCGCCCCATAGTAACATACAAAATCGGATGCTTCTTGCTGCACCTTGCAATGGCATGTGATCATGGACCACACTGAACCAAAGGTGACCACCACTGGACAAGATCCCGAGTTGGCTTGCACCCACGGTTATCTGGCTCTGAAGCACGATATGAGGCCCAAAAGACTGCTACAATTCTCTGCTGAAGCTGAAATCGCTCTAAATCCAGTAATTCGAGTTAAGTGTACGTGGAACATAAATTAACGCTTTAAAGGTTAAAAAGGTTAATTACATTTTGCAAATTTACTGAAGCCGATAAACGCTACGTTTTGAGTAAAACTTCGGACTGGATTAAACTTTTACTGGAGTCAAAATGTAGCGAACACGGACTGAAAGTCGCGTTTAAGGTAAAGTTTTCAATCTGGATTGACATGTAAACAAGAGCGAAGATGAAGTTAGCAGAGGCTGAAAGCTGTTTAGTGACATATTTAGGCAACTACTTGAACTAAAGAACGAACGATACTCTGAAAACAAATAGACGATTGTTTATCTGATTGCTTTTGTTTCGGAGCTCTTTTGATGATAGCATTGTTCTTTTCTACTCTTACCAAATCAAAAATCTCCCCCCTTTCTTATAATGTTTACCATGATATAATTTTTATATATATTTTTCCAACATTACGCTTAAAAAACTACGGCCACTTCGGTCATAACATTTCGCATTTCCTTTTCTTTTGGACATTATTGCCCTTATAGCTTAAAGTTTTCAGAAAACATATTTTAAAATCCATAGGTGCAAACATGCTAACAATTCTCTTCCAAAACGGCGGCATTTGTTTTGCTATCACTCCCAGTTCACTCCTATCGGCAGTGTTTACTATCCCGATTCTACACTCCAGTCCACCTTGCTGACTGAAGTGAATTACTCACTCCAATCCTACTTCACTCCAGTCCAGGTGTGTTTACGGTAAAAATTCAATCGAGATTCTTCAGTCTTCTCCATGTTCAACCCAGATGGAAATGTGACTCTAAACATACTAAAACGTAGAAACCCTGAAAAAGAGTCATTCTACATAATTGTTTTTACTAACTTTGTGAAAAAATATTTTACCAGAGAGATGTATTTCTGTCGAGCTTTTTCTTCCAGAAATTGTTACATGTCATCGGCACAAGATATGATGAAATATAAATCCATCAATATGGCAAAATATTTGTTCACAAAGTTGGTAAAAGCCTTTAACTAGGCTTGCCCTTTCTTATTTTTTATTGTTGGCATCCAAAATCTTGCGGACCAAAACCTGTAGACCAGGTTTTGTATGACCGCGTAGTACAGAGGCACGTCAAGATCGACTCAGTGTTAGGACAGCACTGGCAGACCGTATCGCATCCAGAGCAGAGATCAGGAGATCAGAGCGAATGTGGCATCTTAGATGTCCACACACGTACCATTGGGAACTTGCAACAGGACTACGAGCATGGGTGCATTTGACCAGGCTTCCTCTTCTGCCGTAACACCGTCGGGCACGTCTCCTGTGGTGTCGAGCAAGGGTCGCCTGGAGAATGGAATGGCACTCTGTTGTATTTAGCGATGAGAGCACGTTTGCATTCCTGCAAGTGATGATCATTTACTCGTGCGGCGTCGACCTGGTGAGCATCTTAGAGAGTGTATTCACCCCCCATCACGCAAGCCTAGCCCTGGCATCATGGTGTGGGGCGTAATAAGCTACAATTATTGTTCATCATTGGTGTTTGTGGAGGATCCGTTAAAGTGCCTGCTACATCCAGCACATAGTTCAACCGATTCTGCCGCCATTTTTTAAACATGAAGCTTATTTACTGTTTCAGCAAGATAATGCTCGTCCACGTACAGCTGCTACTACTCAACTTGCTCTTCGCAGTGTTCGACAACTGCTCTGGCCAGCACTATCTTCAGGCCTCTCTCCTATTGAACATATTTGGCACATGATGGGACGACGTCTGACCCAGTCTGTACGGCCAGCTTACTAACCTTGCACTATTACGACAACAGATGCAGAGGGCCTGGGACACTACACGCAGGATTATATTCGTCACATGTTCGATAGTCTACATGTGAGAATTATACCAACTGATGTGTCACTAATCGCATTCGGTACTTGACGTCTATTGCTTGGTTTGGTCTGTATTTTTGATCATGTAATGTAATCAAGCTATATTACCTCTAGTTTGAATCGTGAATAAAGTGACTAACACAGTCAAAATGTTGCAATTGTTTTCCGTCAGTGCATTAGCCCTTGTTTTTCCCCTTTACATTCCGAATTGGTGCATTTGATGAACGCAAAGGTGAAAGCTGCTGTATGATCACAGCAAAGTGTCAGTTATAAAGTGTATGAGTTGAGCAGGCTATTCACCTGCATCTATGTTAGGGAATAGCAGGATTAACTCGCACTTCTACCGAGCTAAAGGTGACATGATTCAAGACTGTTTCTCTATTGATGAACCGATCCTGCAAGCCAGATGTCTATAAGAACGCAAATGTTGAATAATTTTCGTCGACTGGTAATTACTCTCTTAATATCAAACAGAGTATTAAAAATTCAGACTCACTGCCCTGTCTATTTGCAACGTGTCACTGAGGCATTGAATGAGTGAGTAAGTAAAGAGATTTGGGCGGCTCTTAACATCGAGATGTTGAGAGCTAACTGAGGCAGTAAAGGACTCATAAGGCATTTCTTACATGGATGACTAAGAATCATCACAGCTCTTCACTGACAGGCGCGCATTGGTAAAGCCCACCATGTCAGTTCAAGCATGAATCACATTAAGGGCAGCTACCACTAATATTGTAACCACAGCATTATACGCCACCTTCAATACAAAAGCAGATATAATCAATGTGTTTCTTCGTAAGACTCATGCCGATGCTGCCAGCATTAAAAATATTGCACTCGTCATTACCCTTGAGAGTCCATCACTGAGTATAATTTTCATCATGAACAATGTGACTGCATCTTCCTTGCATTCTGCATTTATCTCAGTATTTCCAGCCTCTCCAGTAAAATCGCCTTAGTGCACTGAGCCACAATTACATATTCACGAGGCAAAAAAAACTCATCACTATCAAAGGTCGAGCTACTCTGGCTTCAANTGCCGCCATTTTTTAAACATGAATGTTATTTACTGTTTCAGCAAGATAATGCTCGTCCGCGTACAGCTGCTACTACTCAACTTGCTCTTCGTAGTGTTCGACAACTGCTCTGACCAGCACTATCTTCAGGCCTCTCTCCTATTGAACATATTTGGCACATGATGGGACGACGTCTGACCCAGTCTGTACGGCCAGCTTACTAACCTTGCACTATTACGACAACAGATGCAAAGGGCCTGGGACACTACACGCAGGATTATATTCGTCACATGTTCGATAGTCTACATGTGAGAATTATACCAACTGNAAGGGCCTGGGACACTACACGCAGGATTATATTCGTCACATGTTCGATAGTCTACATGTGAGAATTATACCAACTGATGTGTCACTAATCGCATTCGGTACTTGACGTCTATTGCTTGGTTTGGTCTGTATTTTTGATCATGTAATGTAATCAAGCTATATTACCTCTAGTTTGAATCGTGAATAAAGTGACTAACACAGTCAAAATGTTGCAATTGTTTTCCGTCAGTNAGCTATATTACCTCTAGTTTGAATCGTGAATAAAGTGACTAACACAGTCAAAATGTTGCAATTGTTTTCCGTCAGTTCATTAACCCTTGTTTTTCCCCTTTACATTCCGAATTGGTGCATTTGATGAACGCAAAGGTGAAAGCTGCTGTATGATCACAGCAAAGTGTCAGTTATAAAGTGTATGAGTTGAGCAGGCTATTCACCTGCATCTATGTTAGGGAATAGCAGGATTAACTCGCACTTCTACCCAGCTATAGGTGACATGATTCAAGACTGTTTCTCTATTGATGAACCGATCCTGCAAGCCAGATGTCTATAAGAACGCTAATGTTGAATAATTTTCGTCGACTGGTAATTACTCTCTTAATATCAAACAGAGTATTAAAAATTCAGACTCACTGCCCTGTCTATTTGCAACGTGTCACTGAGGCATTGAATGAGTGAGTAAGTAAAGAGATTTGGGCGGCTCTTAACATCGAGATGTTGAGAGCTAACTGAGGCAGTAAAGGACTCATAAGGCATTTCTTACATGGATGACTAAGAATCATCACAGCTCTTCACTGACAGGCGCGCATTGGTAAAACCCACCATGTCAGTTCAAGCATGAATCACATTAAGGGCAGCTACCACTAATATTGTAACCACAGCATTATACGCCACCTTCAATACAAAAGCAGATATAATCAATGTGTTTCTTCGTAAGACTCATGCCGATGCTGCCAGCATTAAAAATATTGCACTCGTCATTACCCTTGAGAGTGCATCACTGAGTATAATTTTCATCATGAACAATGTGACTGCATCTTCCTTGCATTCTGCATTTATCTCAGTATTTCCAGCCTCTCCAGTAAAATCGCCTTAGTACACTGAGCCACAATTACATATTCACGAGGCAAAAAAAACTCATCACTATCAAAGGTCGAGCTACCCTGGCTTCAANACACTGAGCCACAATTACATATTCACGAGGCAAAAAAAACTCATCACTATCAAAGGTCGAGCTACTCTGGCTTCAAATATGCTTATCTCCCTGAGCGAGGCGGGTCACTGTAAGCTAAGGTTGTTTCAAGTATATGTTTACTAGCGTGTGACAAGAACTTCGGCCTCTAAATCAGCATAGAATGAAAAAGATCACCAAAAAAATCACATGGCAAAATACGCATTTACATATTCCCATCTTTCCCATTCACCACTGCTGGTAGCACGGGTACTCAGAANAATCACATGGCAAAATACGCATTTACATATTCCCATCTTTCCCATTCACCACTGCTGGTAGCACGGGTACTCAGAAAATGCTGACAGTAATATATTTTTGTGCACAGTTTGTTTAACTTTGTTTGATAGCATCATTTTAATATGTGTATTTCTTCTTTCGGTCGTGCATTAAATAAAAAATTAATGTCACGTTATTTTTTTTTCGCTGAAATCTTATATATACGGATTTTTTTAATAATAACAGAAAATATGTTATTTTTACCGTTATATCTATTCTGCACACTGCACAGTTTTTTCGTTTGTTNTTTTTAATAATAACAGAAAATATGTTATTTTTACCGTTATATCTATTCTGCACACTGCACAGTTTTTTCGTTTGTTTGACACTGAAACAAATACACTAGTGTATTTGATTGAAATGTCAAATCAGGCATGACGAATTTATTTAACTCCTGTATTCATTAAATATATAAGTTTTAACTAACAAATTCTGCTATATTCAGCAGTGTTTGTTTATACTGTTTCATATACCATGATCGTTCGAACATTCCAAAAATTCGGAAAAGTTAGCTATTGCTTGTATTACAAGGAATTTCCTTGTATTTTTATCGGGTTGTGCCATACACGTATGATTGTTTGCCCAACATGGTGCTCTTTAAAGTCATTAACGTAGAGTGCGCATAAAGACTTAAGACTCGGCACTCGTCTTAGAGTTACGAAAAGAAATAAAATGCGCACTTAAATGGTGTTCCTTAAAATATGCAGAATCCCTCCAAATAAAAAAGTTTTTTAATCGAAATGATTGTTCTAAACTTGTTCGTGCATAATCAAACAATATTTATTAGTTGTTTAAAAGTGAGGTATTTTGATGGACAATTTTCTTTCTGCTTCTAGTTACTGACCACAGAAGTTAATATGTACATTCATTACAATTCACTACAAGGCCTACGAGAATCGGTACCTTCTATCTCTCTTATCCTACTGCCCGTTTCACAGATGTAGCTGTCGCTTGTAATTGAGTTTGCATGCATTTTAAGTTTTTTCATTGTTATCATCGAGGGCTCTGTATCTATTACGAGGGGAGGGGAATACGAATTAGGCAAAATTCTGTTGACAGTAGATTCAAAGTAATCTCAAAGGACTTAATCCGGTTGTCTTAGTAAAGATATATATTTCCTTCACTACAAACATACTTAAATTTTTTTCAAATAGAACAGTACATGGAATAACATTAATAACACTTTTATAGTAGTATGCTGCACCGTCAAAAGTGTTCTCAAATACATAATATCTACAACACTAAGATTTTATCTTCAAACAAAACATTTACGCCAACTACAACAATATACCNTCTCAAATACATAATATCTACAACACTAAGATTTTATCTTCAAACAAAACATTTACGCCAACTACAACAATATACCTCCACGCCACATTATTCGTCTTCGATAAATTTCATTTTGCACTTTGCTATTCTGTTAATTTAATTTTAATGACATTGTGAAAATGCCTTATACTGAATTCCTAATTGCTTATATCCAGCGCTTTTTTGGTTCTAATAATGTTCGCCATAGATTTTAACCGCTTTTATGGTAAACAAAGTANGCCATAGATTTTAACCGCTTTTATGGTAAACAAAGTGTCAACTTTTAAGTGTTTCTGGTATTTTTTCATTATCCCACCCACCCCTTCCGAATGGCGTGAAGGCCTTAGGAGGAATTGGGAAGGAATCTTAACTGCCTGTATGAAAGAACCATTCCAGCGTTCACATGGAGTGTTTTCGGAAAATTCTGGATAAATCGAAAACAAGATGACCAGACCGGGAATCGAACTCTTGTATTTCCGAATCTTAGACCAGCGTTTTACCAATGCGCCAAAATACCACGTAGTGACGCTTACCACGCAAGAAATTGGTTGTAAACAAATTGGTTAGGACGTTGCCAACTATTTTCATTGGAGAAACAAACTAAAGACACATTTTCGTAATCACGCTAGCAATAACTTAATACTTTCTTTCCATATACAAAAATAAATAAATGCCATACCTGGTATATCAGATAAGCGGATTCATGACTACAGAAAGGGATAGTAATGCGTCTCTGACTACTTGTCACACAGCTTCTCCTAGCGCAAGGGAATCCACTGCTTTTTGTAGCATAGCAGCATAATATTGTATAACAGAGTTTTACAAAAGTGGGAAACTTCCGGGCGATTCCCAAGCCTGGTTTTCCAGCCTCCTAGGCTGTGCTTGAATTAAGGTTTTGAACTGGTGGTGAGCTGGTAGGCTCTTCGACAATCAAACCGTTTTCGGCAAATCAGAGGATCTCAAAGTGAAGAAATTCAACCTGTCACGGAAATGGACGAGATAGGACCTATGGTCTGTGGCAGGGACCAGGGTTTGACGAGGGCACTCCAGCAGGCGGTCGGGAAACCCCAACAAGTGTCGCAAAAAGTAAGGAGTACTACGGGCTGGCCACAATAAGCGGTACATCATTGGGATTCGCGAATCTGACTGAGCGGCGGTTTAGAGAGTACTACAAACTTGAACTTCCGCCGCTTAGTGGGGCAAAACGACCTACAAAAACCCTGTCATATCTAGAATATGTGGCAAATGTATGTTTTTTGCGGTAAACTTGACTTCCTGTACGCCTTAATATGAATAATTTAAAACACTGACTCAGTAAATCCCTCAATTTGTGGGTACATTCAAATATTTGCATTTATTTTAACTTGATATACATATCTACATATTCATGTTCACTGCTAAATTTAGCATAAATTTCGTTACAGTTTTCAATATTAAATTATGTTATTATATTATAAAATGACTAAATTATATTATTAAAAATTTGGAATTTTAATACATAATATATAAATAAAAAGATCCTAAAAATGGTACAACTCCTTTTATTCACTACCTGTATTCTTTACAAGCGTTTAACTGGTGTATGTGCATATATTTGATTGAGTTTTTATATTGTAGCTACAGAAAGACTCACGCAAGGTTATGGAATAATATAATATAGTCTATTCACGTTTTCTTCACACTTTTTGAATAAAACCTTTGAAAAATCGCTCTCATGTATGACGTGTTTAGTTGTTTCCTAAATATCCAACGTATCACAAACATTGTTTTTATTTCTGTTAACACAAAAATATATTATTTTCGTTAAATTAAACTTTTGCTTATAATTTTATTGTTAAATTATAATATTTCGTTTTTAACTGATATGATTAAAAGTAGAGAGAAAACAGGTGTGTTTTTAATGCCTCGTAAGAAAGAGTTCTTACGCAAAATATTATTAAACTGACTGCGCAAGAATGCGGTGTGTTGCCCCTTTGTGGAATTTACTAAGACTTAGTTAAACTTCGTTTGAATGTAGCGGAGGAATATTCTAAAAGTAGATCTTCAGCATGGCTTCAGAAAAGTTGGAAGTAACCATGAACGGACTACGTTATAATTACATATTGTTTGTGTGACAAATAGCAAACTGACTACTCAATCTCAAAACTGTAAACATACATTTAAATGTAAAATGATAACTNCGTTTGTGTGACAAATAGCAAACTGACTACTCAATCTCAAAACTGTAAACATACATTTAAATGTAAAATGATAACTACCTCTTTCAAGCTATAATTCGAAACATACTTTCAAAATATTTAGATATTACAATGAAATGACAAGATAATCGTATGGTTACAGGTAGAAAAACAATAGATCAAAGTTATAATAAAATATTCTATAATCAAATTCACTTTTCATTAATAATCATTTTCCTCTTCACTTTCCCAACTTTCAGTTTTGGAGGGTTCATTAGTATTAGACACTAGCAAAGCAAGTACCTCTGGTTTTAATGAAGAATAGTTGTTTAGTGATAAATGCTTGATAGAAGTAAGAACTGGATCCGATTTTAACAAAATACGCAACAGATCCTAGTTTGTAGCAAGCCTACTCACCTTCCTACATTTTCTCTCTCGATATCGTTGAAAATCTTTGTTTCTAGACTGCTGGGCTTCCTCACTTAGCATTCCGGCAGGTAACAAAGCAACCTGGATGACATGAATCAAAATGTTTATGAACTGATGGTGGCATCGGGTACCACTCATAGTTATATAAGTAGAGTTTTGCTTTCTCCATACTGTAGTTCTAAAACGCCACAGGATTTACTGCAAAGCCACATGAAATTGTGCGAAGTATAATAGTACATATTTTCGTGAGTTCTTCGGATATTCCTGTTATTTTACTCAGAAGGGAAACTTTTTCAAGTAAAATTACATGCTAAGTTCCCATCGCTGGTTGTTTCATGTCCTTGATTGACAATTTTGACAAATAAACCCATTTCTGCTCTAAAGCGGCTTCAAATGTTCGCCATCCATAATTTTACTTTTTTCCTCAAGTGCCTCTGTAACGTCACAACATTCTACTTCAAGTCGGTACCATCCATTCAAGAAAATGTACTTAGGCGTGAAGGGTCAATAGACCATATTCAAAACCGGGATTTGATCTTGGGTCAAGATACAAAATACCCAAAGGCAAATATAACAACAGTACGAAAATAAGAAAGGCTCACCCCGGATGGCAGAGAGCTAGAAGTTAATAGGCTGTTAAATTTTATTTTCATNCAGTACGAAAATAAGAAAGGCTCACCCCGGATGGCAGAGAGCTAGAAGTTAATAGGCTGTTAAATTTTATTTTCATTTTTCCCTAAATAAGAGGATTGGGTATTTTTCGTCGCCCGAGATGTAACATCCCCGATATAGTTGACTGTAACGCCATATGCCTACAGAACAGGTTTTGTGATAAAGAAATCGCAATAAATCAAACTGTAGCAAACTCGCGTGGACTACAGAATTATTGTTTAGGTTTTTTTTTTTTAAATAAAATCCATCATTTTTAAACTTTTCCCTGGCAATGTCTGCACTTGCTTTTCAATTTCAATGAGTGCAAGATGAAAAACTCCGTCATTGAATGTTGCTCACGTGGTTATAGTAACAAACTTATAGGGATAAATACCGGTATTTGTTAGTAGACAGACACTGATCATAACACACAGAACAGAGCACTAACGATGCCATTTTTTGGTGCTAGAATCGCTCTTTTACTTTCTTTGTAGATCTGGCTAAGCGCTAGCAATCAGTTCCGTATCACTCTGCACCAAATTACTAAAATCCCCCGTTAGTCACACACAGTCCCCGGCATCTGTTTCTAACCGCCCATCTCCAATTTTAATAGTGTATCAGCATAATGTCTTGTATCAACGTCATTGTANCTGATCATAACACACAGAACAGAGCACTAACGATGCCATTTTTTGGTGCCAGAATCGCTCTTTTACTTTCTTTGTAGATCTGGGTAAACTCTAGCACTCAGTTCCGTATCACTCTGCACCATATTACTGAAATCCCCCGTTAGTCACACACAGCCCTCGGCATCTGTTTCTAACCGCCAATCTCCAATTTTTAATAGTGTATCAGCATAATNAGAGGTGCACTCTCATATTTCTCGTCAAGCTGAATTTCTTGGCATTTGCCCATAACCTGACTACTTGAGGCAGGTTTTGAATTCATTTGCAGGGGTGCGCCTCTAAATCACCGGTAGAGTGTGGCGGAAGTCACCAGCCAGTAATACAATAATTCCTCCCATATGTCTGTAGTGTTTAGTTTATCCTGTAGAGTTCGGTTTGGGTCCTCTATCGCTTTTTTGTGTGACATTGTGCTTTCGTCCCACACTAACAGCATTTTAGCCCGAGTGCTATTTTTACTAAAAAACTTTTCCTGGGGAAATAAGTTATTTTTCGGGATAAAAAGTAGCCTATGTAACTTCCCGGCCCTCCAACCATCTCTGTACAAAAAATCACGTCGATCCGTTGCTCCGTTGTGACGTCAAAGGACAAACAAACAAACACATTTTCGCATTTATAATATTAGTTAGGATTACATATTTCTATATTAGTCATTATACTTAATATGTGATTTTATTTTCATCCAGGTCACATGAGATTGTTTGTCAGATACTTATTAGATTATTGAACCGTTTTAATGGTAAAATTTTGTATATCTTTTATAATTAATTGTATGGTATGTTTACCGGAATGTTTACGCATTTTGTAATCAGAAAATAAAATGTTGTTTTCAAAATAAACAAAAAAGTTATAATCTCTGAGTTTTGTGAAAGTATTTACCTTCTTTCTAATTTACTACAATAAGAAACCATTTTTCTGATTTTTTTAATGATATTTATGAAAGAAGCTGCCTTTTATCGCGCAATTTTTAGTAAGTAGTGAAGAAAAAGAACCAGGTGGAGAGACAGGTATGGGTTAGCAAGTGAAGCGATGATGAGCGGCTGATGTGAACTACTCGGTACAGATTCTTCCTTATTACAAAACATTTTTGTAAACACAGGAACTACTCCTTGTATAAGAAGTTCTCACTGAAAACCTTCCGACGGTAAACATGTTGTTTCTTCATTGCTCGATTGTCTATACTTGCGCCAGGATATTTTTTCAGTCGAAATAACGTATTTGAGGATTTCCACAACAACTTGGAGTCCAGACTACGCGGGACGGGCGCTTTACGTATAAGGCGGTAATTACGTTGCATTGAGAAAACGTTTTTGTTAAGTCAAACAAAGTTTGTTTGGCTGTAAGTACATTAAATAGTTCCGATTAGTATAGAAAACATTGTAAGCTCACCCGACATTAGAACCCAGATCATCTGCGCCCAAACGTTACGTGCTAGCAATCTTTGCTAAAGTGCATAAATAAATATTTCAAGTTTCACAAATTCACTTTTTAGTTTCCCGTCAAACTTATTTTATTTGGATGTTTACCAACGTTAAGCATCAATAAATACACTAACAAATGCTGTTACTATCCTAATTGTAACATAAAATGCAAACAAACTCTCTAGCTGTACTTTAAAACGAAGGCAATCAAATGAGTGGCCAAACAAATATATAGGGTTAATTCAACACACTATTTTTTTGACAGTATAATTTCTTTTGGCTCAACACAGAGGTTTTGTTTATTTAAACATGTATTTCTTTAGATGAACAGAACTAATTTTGTTGCTTTTCAAGTTTTTTTTTACTCAACAAAATATTTTGTTGGAGCAACTAAATAAATTTTGACCCTAGACGAACAAATATTTTGTTGGCCTTTCTCTCAGTGTGGTGGTAAAGATCAGAAACTAGAAAGGTATAATTAAATATAGTACGTAATTATTACAATCATTTCCAGCGCCAAATTTTACGGTACTTGCGTACTTCGATCGCAAAATGGTACTTACAAAGCTTAATTTCGAAAATTTCAATATTTCGAGTGGAGCTTACTCATATACAGCATTTGAGAATATTTACTGGTCCAATATTATTTAAAATTATTGATTTTTCACTAAGTGCGCGTATATCTAAAAAGGTTATATTCAGAATTATATTTATGCATCAAACTACTGATACGTACAATTTTAATATTATAGGACCCTGGTGAATGTCTATCTGTATTATTAAGACATAAATTGGCATGTCAAATGTCATGCTTTCAGCTTCAACACTGGAAGCCAGTTAATTGACTTGCACTCTGAGGCAATCTGACATTCTACGCGGGTACCAGTTTCATTTTAGTGATTTTTTACGTCTCCGTCTCAGAAACAAATACGTTCCTGTACGAGTGTGCGTCAGCCTTGAGACTTATTTACCAACGTTGTAGCCACTGAATTTAAGCATCTGTCTCCGCACGGCATGTAAATCGTGCGTCAGTGAATTGGCGTGCTGATGAGCAAACCAGCGCAGCGTGTCCGAGAATGCAAAAATATGTGAAACCGGGCCCGTACGCCAACTGCAATTCAGATACTCAGAAGGAATGCAAGTAATTTCTGCTGTCGGTGCAGTCAGTAATTAAGGGAGTGTAAATCAGTATTCAGACGGGGTGCGCCTCGAATGTCGTACCAAAATAATGCGATAGTGAGAGGATGTGCTGAGAGGGTGGCTTGACGACTCGCATTTATATGCATTGTATGATGGAGCTTTAAAGGGATACCATATTAAAATATTGTTCATGAATAGAAATTTTTCATCAAAATTGCGCATGCTGTCAGCCTACATATAAATAATAACATAATTGCACTTTTAAATTGATTATCTGGAATATTAGTAATAGCAATGATTCTGGGAGAGAAGAGGTTACTTGATTCCACCCCGTTGTTTTAAATGTACTCCTGTCTCATGAGCTGGATCATGCAAATTTAATTGTCGATACAAAGTTAAAATCGGGACTTTAGTCTTTATTTCACTTAAAAGTGCAATGATTATTATTTTGATACACAATTCGCTATAGTATTCTCTCTAAAGGCTCATTCATGTGGTGGTGATGATTTCCCTCATAAAATTCGAGGAAATGAGATTTCTGTCATAAACGTCGAGAAAGTCTAATAACACCTATAAAGAGCTAGTAAGAATTTCATCGTCAACAAATAATTTACTATGTTCTTTGAAGGATTCTTGCAATNGAACACCTATAAAGAGCTAGTAAGAATTTCATCGTCAACAAATAATTTACTATGTTCTTTGAAGGATTCTTGCAATAGGTGTAACATATCTAACGGAACATTATTGTGGACATTCTCCAGTGCAGTGAGTCTCGTATAAAACCAAAATAACGCGTCAACTAAACAACANACGGAACATTATTGTGGACATTCTCCAGTGCAGTGAGTCTCGTATAAAACCAAAATAACGCGTCAACTAAACAACACAAAGGCACAGAATAGCAGCCAAGTTGGACCGTCGTCGGTATATATAGAGAGAATTCCGAACAAGGAATTAAGTCAGTAAGCAGAAAGTAAACACAAGTGGAGAAGACAACACAAACTTGAACAACGAAAACAATAAATATGGATACTACAATGAACACAGTAAGTACGATAATAGTGGTATCCTACTGGTAAATGGATGCGACGTTTCGGCAACTGCAGCCTGTCGCCGTCTTCAGACATACAAACAAACTGAGGAACACCTGTAGACTGATGTGAGGAAACTGGAAAACACTGGATTTGTAGACATTTGAACCCTCTGATGCTTCAGTCAATGGCAACCAAGCACACCCTCACTGGCTGCGTAAGGAAGAGTATGTTTATTGGCTGCGCAGGTAGAATTTGATGTTTACTGTCTGGTGTCCTCGCGCAATGTTTCCATATTTTTATTGTATCTCTTTATTGAAAATTCGTTTCCTTTTCGATTAAAGGTACGCGCATATTTCCTATTTCTATACTTTGTTGGCTAAATACATTCTTGTTGCTGACAATAAATGCCGAATCCTTTATTTTACTCTTAGTTTGATTCATTTCCTGAATAATTTGTATAGCATTTCCTATATTATTCGAAGCATGTTCGGTCATTCTACGTGTTTCGATTTCTCTTTTCTTAACGTTGTTTTTGTACTCTCTTATGCGTGTGGAAAGTGCTTTCCCAATCTCTCCAATGTACATGATTCTAATAAACACAGTTCTGGGTTTGTAATTTTTCTTTGGGTGGTTTTATTTTATTTAAATACTTTTTAGTATAGAGTGAGAACTAAACGCTCTTTGTAGTATTTGTTCCTTAAACGTCTTATTTTCTGAGAACATGGGCGTATGGAAAAACCAAGTTGGCTACAGATGTTCAGTAGTTTTTTGTTGGCTGAAATCTGATTTGTTTTTCATGTGCTGATTCGTGATGTCAAAACAATAAAAATTAGACCTAAGTTCTTTTTTCAAGTGATAGTTGAATAAAAGTTAAGATATTGGCCAATTTATGTTGGTTTCCTGTATACTTTGGTGCTAATATTTAGTTCGGTTTTCTTTGGTTATCGGGACATCTAGGAAAAGAATGCTCCTTTCGGTTTCAATATCGTACATGAATTGTATTGATGGCCTCAATGAATTGATAAAATCAGCAAATTTGTTGAGTGTTTCAGAACTATATTGCCGGATACGAAAAGTGTCTTCAACATAGCGCAACCAGACTTTATGTGGTGTATCGCTTTTGTTCAATGCTTCCTGTTAAAAGTTTTCAATTAAAATAATAACCATGAAAGGTGAGAGTGACGAGCCCATAGGCATGTCATCTGTTTGCTTATAGAAATCATCTTTGAACTGAAAATATGTAGTGTTGACACATAGGCCAATGAGTTCCTTGGTTGATGATATAGGTGTTTCTGTTCTTTCTTTCAGAGTGCTGTCATTTTCCAAATTCGAATTTATGATAGCGAGTGTTTCATTAGTGAATAGACAATGAACATCGACGATTACAAGGAAATTTTTTGGTGCAACTTCTAATATTTTTGCCTTGAAAATGAAATAACTACAATGTTTCACAAGGAAATATGTCTGGCGTGTGAGTGGTTCAACTATCTTTCAGTGGAATTTAAAAAGTTTTTGGCATTGATAACTGCAAGAAAGTATAAAAGGCCGCAAATGCATCTCTCGTTTATGTATTTTCGAAGTCCATTAATTTGTGGTGGCTTGCTGATGTGTGGTGTGTTTTCCTTGTATTTTCTGAGATGTGTTTCTGATTATTTTTCAATGTTTGGTATACTTTACGTTTAATGCTGGCAGTTGGATCTTTGTCTTGATGTAAGTTTTTTGTCTGACGAAATTATGTCTGAGATTTTGTTTTTATAGTCTGCTCTGTTCAGGACAAATGTAGCACGATCCTTGTCGACAGGGAGAATTATATTAGATTCAGATTTGATGTGTTGGTTTGTTTACGCATTATTCTTGTTTTCTACGAGACCCACTACGATGGAGTATGTCTATAATAATTTTTCGTTGGATAAATAACTTATTGTTTTTAGCACAAATGCATTACTTTAAAATTCGGTATCTAGGAGTTTTTTCGTGCTCCTCCAAATCACATTCCAGTAACCAGACTGTCGCCCCTCTGTTCTCATAACACTGCGATCAAAAGGAAACTGTTAAGCTAGTTGACTATTGGGATCGTTTTATATACGTCCCACCCAGAAAGCGATACTTTTTTTAATTTGCTTTCTATATTTTAAATCAACTCAATCTTGTAATTGATAAGTAAAACGTTTATGAAGTGGTGGCTAACATTTTGTGTAAATTTATTTTTCTATGCAGTTTAGGATGTATGGCATGTGGGAATATCGTTGAGCTTATGGCAAACGATATTTTCTGTGTGTTCACAGAATCCATTTAGCATTTCGAGAGAGGTTTCAGGGTTTGATTCCCTGTAGGTTGTGGCTCCCGGATTTTCGCAAATGGGAATCGTGCTGGTCAGCGGGTTTTCTCAGTGATATCT
Organism: Clitarchus hookeri; assembly: GCA_002778355.1. NCBI lineage: Eukaryota > Metazoa > Arthropoda > Insecta > Phasmatodea > Phasmatidae > Clitarchus > Clitarchus hookeri. The sequence continues at coordinate 15,861 of NQII01009588.1, read as the reverse complement.
CGTTTTCCTCGCTCTTGCGTTTTGGCGCTGCTCCATACTCGCCTCATTTCACCCTCATCGGCTCTCAAGACCTCGTTGTTAAAAGCTACCCAAATCTCAACTCAACCCATACTCATCTCGCTTCACCCTCATTGGCTCTCAAGACCCCCGTGTTAAGAGCCTCCCAGATCTGTCCACTCCACTCCGGATGCGATAAATTCTGGTGAAAACACCCTCCCGAATATAAGGCTGGGTCTCATGTCGAAGTCTTCAAAGTCGTTATTCCTAGTGCAGATCCACTGCGTCTGTGTCTTTGCAGCGTTGTGTAGGAATGTCTTCTGTTTAAGGCTTCGGGATATAAATATGCTCCGTTGAATAATTCGCACTATCTGTGTTAATCAGTTCACTTTCTAGCTGACTAAAAATGTTAAACAGCCCTGAAACTTTTAAAAAATAACGGCCCCATTGCATGGAACTATTCTCCGCGCCTGACACACAGAAGCACGAGACCGATAAGGGCGACACTGCCACGTGCATCAGTGCCCCCATCGCCGCTACGCGCAAGGTTCTGAAATGGAGTGCAGTGTTTTCGTCGTTCTACGTGTATCTATGGGACTTGCGGTGCCCCTATTATCCTATATGGGGAAAGTCTGTAGCAAGTTTCAATGCAGAGTTGTCGAGTATTTTCGTACGTATCTGTCCCAAATATATTGAGATTCGGCGCACAAAATAAAAGGGATGCTGGGGTGCACCGAAATGGTGTTTCTACTGTGCGTGATATCCTGAACGCACTCACCATGCCTCGTCTAAAGCATGTGTTCTTGTCGTAGATCAGCACATTGGACGCGAGTTTATTTGTTCCTTAAAAAAATAAAAGTGTGTTTCAAACGCTCTGCGAAGCATTTTATCACCAGATAGGTAGGCCCATTAATGTGTCGAAAGGAGCCGACACGCTCACCAAATGTGCACGCCCTTCAACTGGCGTGGAGTCTTGCAGTTATACAGCAGGAAGTTATGGGACTCAAAGCGAAGACTAGCATAACAAATAAAGAGATAACAACGTTGCACTTCTACATTCACGTACTGCGTTGCAGTTTCTGTGTCGCAATATTCATACTTATGCCCAAACGAATGTCTTCAGAGTTATGTTTACATAACTCTGAAGACATTCGTTTTGGCTATTTTTGCTTTTAAAAAAATTGATGAAGTATAATTTATTTGCCAGGCTTGACTTCTCAGTGTTTGTATATAACAATAAAAAGACCTATGGAAGGCATGGAGGTTGGTAGGGCTTAACGTCTTGTCGACAGCGAGGCCATCAGAGACAGAGGAAGTAGCTCAGAGAAGCAGAAACGTGGAAGAACTCGGCCACAACCTGTATTAAGAACCCAACCATAGCTTTCGCTTAGAGTGATTTCGGGATACGATGGAAAAACCGAAATCAGGATGGCCGAACCGGGAACTGAACTCGGGTCCTCCCGAATACGAGTGCAGTGGTTTTTCACTTCGCCACCTCGTTCGATAATAATTATGGAGGTTTGTATACCTTCTAGAGCCGTAGATGGACCGTATAAACTGAATACGAACGTGCGCTCAACACGTTTGTCGTCTTTTTTTTTCTGCTCCAAGACTCCCTTTCATAATGTAGTGATGCTATTAGCATCGATTTTTTTTTTTTTGTTAACAGAGACTTTAGTTCCGATTATAATGCCAGTTCAAATTTGTAAATTTATCAACGATAGGAAACAATGTTGGCTGCTGTGATCAACGGATCACGAGACATTTTTCAAAAATAATGAAAACGAAAACTGCTATTCTCACAAATTCTAAAGTATGAAAGAAAAGAAACTCAAAGACTCCTGAAATGTGTGGGTCCGAAGACAATAATTATGCTCGACAAAGTATATGCACTTAAACTGTAGACTTGGCGCTGTATTGACTGTATTTCTGTGCATGTACAACGTTGCAGTTTACAAAATTTACTTCGATATAAATAATTGAGTTCACCCCTTTCAGAACAAAGCCGTATCTGTGCGTTGGTCTGCACCCCACAATTCATATCTATCGCCACTCATATGCGATGTGTCATCAACAAATTGGCACCAAGCCAATAATTACATCACTTTAGCCCAGCAGAATTGTGCAATTAATTAGGTAAATTTCCGGGTTGACATGTGTCCGGATCATCCTCATCTTCATGTGCTCTACATTCGCTTACGCGTAATTGATCGATCATGAGCTGCTTACTGTCGAACAATTCTCTGGCCACAACGTGCTCAGATTCACACGAATTGCCTGCGCTACATGGAGTTCGTGTCACACGAAAGTAAACTACGTAAACATAAAAAATAGCGTACTTAATGGGCCAAAAGTAAGGATAAATAATGCACTTAAACAAAACTTGTCAAAATCAATAGTAATAAAGGTGGAAACAAAGAAAATTTATGTTAAACGTACTCCCCTTTCTGCAAAACATCACATAAAGCGTAGATAGGTGAATGATCTAAAAAACATTATTTGTAATACTTGGAAACAATGTGGGGTGGAAAGCGCATGACAGCTGCGGAGAAGCCACTTCTGTTTGAAGACACTGAATGACTTATTTTCCATTACCGCGGTCAAAACAACGTGGGTTTGACCAAGGTTACCACAGTGTTTATACATAAATGCTTTAAAATTTTAGTTTACACTTCTTCGGAGCGAGTTGTAATAACATACGACATTATCAAGTTCCACGAAGTGTTTCTCTTTTTTGAAACGCTGGATTGGCGTAAAACCAAGCTTTAATAAAGGCGTGTACTATTTGAACAGGTGATTTTGATAGTTTTTACGGCAATTCGTGAGCTGCGCAAAATACGAAAATCAGTATAACCCACCTTTAATATAAAGTTTAAATTCCCAAAAAAAAAAAAAAATTTCTCTTTAGAAATTATACTTGAGACTTAAAACTCCTTCCTACACTGTAGAAATTTTATTTCCGTTATCTGTGTGGACAGCTTATTTAACTAGTTGCTCCCAACAGGGTGATACGACAGGGAAGGCTTCAAATAGTTGCCACTAGGATGAAAGTGAATAACGGTTTGCAGAGGAGGGTTTTGTTGAAAACTCCAGCCCAGAATCGCCACTTGGCGAAGTAC
>NQII01009588.1:0-10572 GCA_002778355.1 Clitarchus hookeri | reverse complement strand
CTTCCATTGTCCATAAACCACAAACAACCTCAGATTGCAGTGGGCACGAGAACGCCGTCGCTGGCGTGCCGAACGGCGAAATGTAGTGTTTTCGGACGAGTACCGCTTCAACCTGTTCTACAGTGATTGTCGCATACGTGTTAGATGCTACCGTGGTGACCACAACCTGGCAGCCGGCATTGTGGAGCGGTATAGCGGACAAACGCCAAGTGTGATGGTTTGGGGCGTAATTGAGTACAATATTCGACCTCGAATACTACGTATTGAGGGCAATCTGAACAGCAACCGCTACATCTGGGAGGTTTTAAAGCCCGAGGTACTGTCCCTCCTTCAGGCAACTCCACAGACCATATTTAAGTACGGCAATGCTCAGCCACATGTGGCAAGGAATTTGCAAGCCTTCTTCAATGAACGACGGGTATCGCTGTTTTCCTGGCCTGTACGTTCGCCTGACATGACGCCCATTGAACATGTCTGGAATAAGGTTGGTCGGTGACTTGTTCGTTACGGACCTCCAGCAACCGATGTTGATTCTTTGTGGACTCGCATACAAACCGCGTGGAGGGAGATTACCCGGGAACATATCCAAGTCCTCTTTGATTCCATGCCACGACGTTTAGGGGCCCTGATTTCAGCACGGGGGGAGGGGTGTTCACAAAATACTGCATTCTCAAGAACAGAGAGATCATGTACAGTTCTGTAATCCTAATCAATTTTGTATTGTTATGTACCTAATCTGTGGTATAAAGTTCATTTAAATCACATGTATCCTTATTGGTGTTGCATTTTTCACAAACGTTAGTGCATATGCGGCAGCTTTAACTTCCTGGCCTGCGATAAACTTACTTTCCCTTTAACTCTTTCTTAAATATTGAAAAATCCAAGAAATAGCAGGGTGTTATGTTTGAGATGTATGGAGCACAGTCTAAAAACTTCCAACCAATTTTCTTCCGAGCTTTCATAGCCTGTCGCGCCACCCCATGTAGCCTTGTGGACTAGCGTTATCATTAAGAAAAAGAGCCCTTTGTCATGAAGCTAATTCAGGTAATTTTTCGGAATGCACTCCTCAAATGAACTTGCAAAGCATTAGAATTATAATCTCCATTTGCACTTTCTTTCTCTGGAACTCAAGGCTGCAGCACTATTCCACCACTCGAATACCTACTTTGATCTAATCTCAAAACTTTTCCTGGTCACTTCTTCATAACTTAACGCAAAATTCCAATAACGATACACTGAAAAAATATTTTTTTGCTGCTACAAAATGTTGTGTTGGTATACGCACAGCCAAGTTATTTTCTGGTGAACACAAAATGTTTTAGTTGTCACCACTAAACATGGGTGGCACATAGAAATTTATTTTGTGGGGGCTACAAAATATTTTGTGCTCACCACAAAATGATTTGTCTGTGTGTATACCAACAAAACATTTTGTAGCAGCCACAAAGTTTTTTTTTTCATTGTACTCTGTATGATTATTAGCGAAATATTTCTCATCCGCCGTTGTAGTACACAACGCAGTTGAGGCCGCGGTGCTATAACGCTCGCCTCCCACAAAGGCGAACCAGGCACGATTCCCGGCAAGGTCACTCCCGCATTTCTGCATGTGCGAATCTTAACGGACGATACCGCTGGTAGGTGGGTTTTCCTCGGAGATCTCCCGCTTAACCTNGATTTCTGCATGTGCGAATCTTAACGGACGATACCGCTGGTAGGTGGGTTTTCCTCGGAGATCTCCCGCTTAACCTCCCTTGCAATCCGGCGCCGTTCCATATCAACCTCGTTTCACCCTCGTCGGTTCTCAACGCCTAGTTGTTAAGATCAGTCCAAACCTCTCCACTCCACAGTGCAGTTCGACCAACTTCTATAACGAGAAAAGAGAAGAGTTGTGCGTTTTCTTTACTCAAACGAAACACGCCACGGGTTATTTTTANCCAACTTCTATAACGAGAAAAGAGAAGAGTTGTGCGTTTTCTTTACTCAAACGAAACACGCCACGGGTTATTTTTACGACTTAACGGGCGAACGCTCACATTTGCTTCCATAGAATCGGTTCAGTATTGCCAGTCTCAGAACTTTCGGAACTATCATCGTGTGTTTTTTTTGTTGCAAAATTGTCTCAAGTTTATAAAGTCACTGAATGGAATGAATAGAGTTCTCCATCGAGCCTATTGGTATCATAGAAGTGGGGAGATAACAACCAATACAAATCATCCTTTGCATTTCTATAAAAAAAAGAGACACGGCGCAGGGGAATAAATATTTGGAATTATCGGCAGACCAGTGCAAGGCTGTAAGAATTAAATTGAGATTTTTTTATTATTCAGACGGGAAAACATCAAAGCAAAGAAAAGCATGTGAACTGGAAAATTCAAGTATTTATCACTTAATTTAACGCGTAGTGTACGAAAATGCCGTAGAAATAAATGGTTTTGAGACATTTCCTAAGTGACAATAGGATTACATTACGTTATACTTGCAAAAATAGTTAACATTTACACATAATATTTTATATGTTAAGTTAATACACGTAATTAGAAATTATATTTACTTTCTTGGAGTATATATTTCGACTCTTTTGGAGAAATTACTACAGGATTATAGTTAAACGAGTCTCATTTTAATAAATGACGAAGTGTCAATGATATTGGCATGTATATGAAAGCCTGAAGTTCATCCTTGTCAAAAACAAAGCACAATGAATCTTTAACTCTGCGTAATCATCTCAGTACATCACTATATAACATTCTATCGACATGCACGTTTAAATATATATATTGCAGAATGTTTACCCACGTTAAGTTTGTCATTAAATTCTTCCCTCTTGCAAAATGTACTCAACCAATTCCTCTATTTTTATTACTTTAAAAGGTGGCGTACGCGAACGTTTCTAAGAGAAAGAAATGTCATTTTCATCAGCATGGTTTTTCAACTTCCTTCAGTCACTTTCTCGTATATTATTTTCAGAGTTGAATACTTTTGGCGGAGTACATTTGGTATCAAAACTGAGCTGTCCCAATAAATTCTGAAAGCAAAGGCCGTTACAGCCAGCTGTGCTTTTTCATGTTCCAGAAGTATAGGTTTACCAAGCATTATAAAATATATCAACATGACGATCAGCACATTTTCTACTAATTTGCAGAATTTTTATGCATATAATTGAGCATACGAGGATTCTATCTCTTTCGATGTAATCCCAAACACTCATTCGTAAGATTATCGCTTATGACCAAATCGTATTCGCCAATATATTTTTCTTTGAAAGAGGGACGTGAATGTCACTTTTCTTCCCGTACAGGAACAGGCAAGCACGCGGATTTTATTTCGAGATTCTTATGAAGTTTATTCTTTGCAACTACGCCAACGTTATAAATTATATATTGGCATCCAGTAAAGCGCAGTAGTAATTAATATCAAATAAAGATAATAGCACAATTATGAGGTAGTTTTAGTTGTTGAAGAAGCCTCTATTGGAAGGAGACTCTAAAACGATATGTTTCACAACAAATGTCCCCAAACTTTGAGGGATATTTCATTTTTCGTCTATTGTCCACTTGTCCTTTGCTTTCATAATTTGAAAAATAAGTCGGCTGAAATAATAAAGTGAAGTTTCTGCCGCGTTTTTACAGGTTACAAAGTTTAATTTGTCACTTAATATTTTTTGGCCGAATAAAATTGTTTGTTTTTTCCCCCGAGGTTACCTCCGCTAGAATTTTGAATTTTTAATTGAACTTTGTGTATGGCGGATTTAAATTATATTAAAAAATCTTACATTTGTGGCATACTGAGAGTAAACAAACTTTCTTCCCGCGGCTAAGCTCTGTGTACTGGAAAGAAAGACTATGTATGAATTCCAACATTATCGATCAGGTGAATGTAAAAATATGGAAATATGTTAACTTACGTGTATAAATACAATAGCGTAAATTAGTTAACATCCAGTGCCTTGTAGCGACGCTTTAGGTAACCGTGTAAGTTTATTCTACTTCAGTAAAATCGTGTGCTTGCTGGACAAACTTACCAAGTGTTAATTTTTGGCGTTTTTGCTTTATAAATTAATTTTAAGGTCAATGCAGGTTGAGGTTTTGTTTAGTTTTCTCATCTGATATACTTTGAATTATTTTTGTTACAGCCATTACTGATGTTTTCCGTTTATTTCACATTCCCGCAACAAGAGAAGAGACAATATCCTAGCTTTGTATTGTATTGCTTGTTTCTGTCAATGTCTGTACAAATGTCCTGTTAAATGAATAACAATTTTAATCTAAATCAATAAAATCCAAAGATTTGAACAGCTCAATGAGTGATTTGATTGCATAGGAACCAGTGAACGCAGTTTTCGCGAATCTCACTAAGTCAATAACAAGATTTAAACGAGTAAAACAATTAATTAAGTAATTCATAATGACAGTGACTTTTCGTGGCTAATCTCCGTTCTGATATTTAAAATACATTGTGACGAAAAAGTCTCTAGGTATTTTTTACCAACTTAGTTGATATTCAATGTTTAAGTTTTGCAAACGATATTAGCAAAGCTCATTAACTACACAGAACGTAATGAATTAATTAATTTCATTCCTTAACAATAAAAATATAAATGTATTGTTGTATCAGAAGCCAACAGTGCACGAATGTTTACTATTGTGCACGTGTTTCTTCGTGTCATTACGGAGGTTGGCTATATGCCCGAATTCATAATTTGTTTACGTGTGGATTTCAAAAGCATAAAGAATCAACTGTTATAGAAGAAACATGTATTCACTAAACAAGCTAATAATGAAATTGGTTGAACAGTTACAGTGGATAAATCAACTGCCTCCTCAAGTCAAAGAGTACGTGTGAAGGTCGACATCGTACCTAATACGTCTGTGCCCTAATGTTGTACTTGGTAAAGAACTCCGCAAATAGAGAAAACAGAACAAAAATATATGGAGAGTTGCCACTCGTATAGTGCGATAGAGAAAGCCAAGAAGCATGTGCCAGTATATCGTATTCAGGACCGGTTGATAGTCTTTAGAATTGTAAGATAACTTAGAAACAGAAAGTAAAATAGTGAAATAAAAATAATGAAGTTCAGTGACTTGATTGACCCCAAGAATCTTGCCTCAAGACTGACACTGTTGGCACGAAGGATTGTTCGGTTAAAGTAAAAGGATTTTTTTTGAAAATTTGCCCTAGTATAATTTGCAATAGGTATGGTCTCTTCGGGGATTACCACGAATTGGATGTGAGTAAAGTTATCAGGAAACAACACGCACGCACTTTCCAGAAATCGTACAAAGGGCAGCTTCGAATCAGCAAAGAAGATAAAAATGACATGTTACTGAGCAGAAAGAATATTATTCCACAAACGTATCGTGCCTGGTGTAGGGCCGAAAAGAGTGAAACAAGGTGAATAGGGAATAATGCCGGAATGCAAGGGCGAGGGAAACTGGAGATGCCCGAGAAAACCCGTCGGCCAGTAGCATTGTCCGAAAAGATTCCCACGTGCAAAATTCTGGGATTAACCCTGCCGGGAATCGAACCCGGTTCGCCTAGGTGGGAGGCGTAGGCCCTCGCCGCTACACTACCGCGGTCCCTGCTAACTAAAAAGAGAATAAACTGCCAAATAAAAATGTATACTTTTCACTCAGTTATGTTGTAGTTACTAGTTCTGCCTTGACAGAAGCGTCATTTCAGTTAGTCTTTTTTAGTGGTATTGATAATACCTTTTGATATGTGATCACACTTAAATAGTCTAATGCTGTCTTGCCTATACAATAATTATAAATCTTCATCTGGACAGTTTATTATTTGTCAATCGTATCAATAACTGACAGACACCTTAACACACTTGATGGGGAAAAAACTGTTGCCTTACTATGAAATTAGGCTAATAAACCAACCTTAGATATTTAGCATCAATAAAAACTCGATAATTCGAAGTGAATATCGAAACGGCTAAGTCAGCCTCCAGTGAAAACTCTCTACGTCAAGATAGCTCAGTAATTAATACAATATAAATCATACAGACATAGGTAAAAGAAAATATAAATCAAATAATATATTATGGTGTTATTCGTATCCTTTAGATGTCATTTCGTTTAAATTACAGCTTTAATTAATTAAAAAAAATACAAAAAACTAAACTCCACATTCTCTCCAATCCAAACAAATGTCTCGTTTCCTACACTCGGTTATTCTGACGTAATGAGTTTCTCCAGCAAGCTCACAAAATTTAAAATAAAAAAATACAATGTAAATTATACAACAAATATTTCCATATAAAACTAACTCCGAGAAACAAAAATTTGCAAAAACACATTCGTTTAAATTTTTTTCCTCAGCTTTCTGCTCTGGGTTGATACAACGTGATAGTATTGTTACAATTTCTTTCCAAGTCAGTGGGCTAAATCACGTTCGATAAGGGATGGAGGTGCTAATTAAATAAAAGAGTTAATTAGAGTTTCCTAATTTATTTACAGTAACGACAAACAAAATTCTCTCTACTCAATATCTCAGTATTTATCACTTGCCATTTACCATTAATAAATCCAATCAATACAATAAACAACTACCTCAAATAAATTAATGTAATTAAACATGTAACTAAAATAAGTCATAATAGACAGTGTATACAAACCTAATGAATTACTTTATGCCCATATTTGACAGTTCCAATATTTACAATAATGTACGTATCACATGACCATACGGTCCTGTCTCGGTTTAGTCCAGATCCCACCAGTCCGCAATGTTCGAGAGTTCTCCGAGCGCCCTCACTCACAGTAGCCTTCACTCGACGGGTTTCACGCCCTCTCGTCCGTTCACACCACAAACCCCTCGTCCGCCGTCCTCTCGTCGTCGTCCGTTCTCTTCACCGATGTCCCGCGCCACACTCGACTTCGGCCAGTTACCGCATTCAGTAAAAGACTTCTACCCAAGACTCCTGGCCCTGGGGTTGCTGCCATATTTATAGGATCGTAGGCCATCGCCCAGAAATTCCTCTAAATGCCGCATTGCGCCGAGTGTCCCAGTTCCCAGAATATTCTTTCGTATCCTTCCAAGTCATCGGCTTCTCCAGCAGGGACGATGAGGGGTTGTGACGCCGTCAGGTCAGCTGTCAGATGCCGGCCGCCCGGAGCAGACCGCCTGTGGAGGGTGTGGGTCAGCCCCCCTCCCACAGCGCCGGATATGAGAGGCAGCGTGCGTAACAGTACACATCACGGTATTTATGTTCGTTTAATATATAGCTTCGTAAAAAATTTGATGTTTAATAGTTTAAAAGAAGCATATATATTTTTTTGAGACTAATAATATTTCTGTAAGTTAATATAAAGTACATTAAGTACAATTCTACTCCAGCTTAAATAGAAATAATATACATGTATTTACTGTAAAGTAAATGTCTTGTAGCTATAACGAAAGTTCCTACTTTGATATTTCATATACATAGCATACTACTCAACTTGTGTTACATGCCAGGGGACGATAAATTTCCAGGTGGGTCTAATTAGTATTTTACGAAATATGAACATATAATTTTATGTGTGTTTGAATAGCAATGTCCCCAAAATTCTGCAATGACATCATTTTAATGTGAATCTTTTATTCGTATAAGATGTTAGGGCATAATTTAAATTAAATACTGTGCTTGTTTTCTGTGTGGGCTTAATATGCGGAATAAATTTTCTGTAAGCAGAAATTATGACTGCGTTATTATGAGTATACGGCCCTAATCCTAGAACCAGATAGGAACATTTACAAACAGGAATTATTTTCCATCATTCAGCTCTCGAGACTTTGTCAAATAATCAACCTGAGAACCCTTGTTATCATTTATTTCACAGACACCCAACATCGATTACATTATAATTATGTTACGTATGCTCTGAGCATCAACCCCTCCACATTCCGTTACCGCCATAACACTTTTTCAAGGGTATGCTCTACGAATGTTGATGCTTCGCCATTAAACGAAGTTAATATACATGAATTATTTTCATTGCCTTTCATAAATTAATTCGTTCGTAGCTCTTAATTATTTTATGTGCTAGAAACGGCAAGTTAACATACATTAACCATTCAGAACGTAACATTCTGCCAGGACACAAAAATTGAACACAAATATCAGGTTCAACGCTTTATATTTGAATTAATAAAGAAACAATAACTTCGAAAAAACTACCGTTGAACAATCAATTAAAAATTTGCATCACAGCCAAAAACCACTACTTTGAAATAATCCATTCCAATTAGATCCTTCAATAATAATTGCTTGAAAAAGAAATAAAACTGAATTACAACTTTCAAAAGAACTAGATTTATAAAATTACAATGTTCAATCTTAGTTTCTTCAATAACGATAAGAGCAAATCTTTAAGTAGTTGACTAGATAATGGCCCCATTTTACTTAATGATCTACCGAAAAGGAGGGCAGCAAGAACCATACCCATCAATGCCTCCATTTCCTAAAATGCACAATTAAAAAATTACCATCAAAACATTACTTTAGGTAGAGGAAGTCATAGACGACCCGGAAAAGCTCCTACAGAATAAAAACATTTCAAAACTAACCACATTTAAAACGTATGAAAAAAGCCCAACAAAAAAGTCGATGAAACAATTGATTAAAAAAATATATTAAAGCTTGGGCAGCCAAAAGGGGGACAAACACTACACGTTAAAACACGAAGAAAACAGTAACACGACGTTTTAGTTAGTCCGAAACAAAATTTAGACTGGCAACCAAAATCACAATTTATAAAAAAAACTAGCAATACTGCTTACCCAAGACAAACACAACTATGCCACAGAAAACACCAAATATTTTAAAAACAGCCCATACACAGACTGATCGTTCTCCGCGATTCACCGTTTTAACGCTCCGTCGCTCAGCGGCTCGAGCAAACAAGTAAAATTAAGTTATCAATATGAAGGCAGCTACGACCTGCTGGACAAAAGGTGAGGCGACTAATCCATTCCGAAGTTCTTTGCAGACGACACGTTTCAGACGTCGGTGGGGCGAAGAATAGGAGGAGCCCAGGCCGTGCAACAACTTAAATTAACTATCACGCGCCAATAAAAAATAATAATGCACGAAGGGGGGGAAGCAAGGATGGAGAACGGGGGAATGAAAGGAGGGGATGGGAGCAGAGCATAGGGCACACCACCGCGCCGGAGGTGGTGGCTTAGTCGGCGAGCAGTCAGCGAGAGGGGAGCAGCTGCACCGCAAGCTTACAAGAGCCTGCGCAACCAGGCAGTGGTTGGGGAAGGTTAGCTCTCCCCTTCTCGCCTAGCCTTGCTACCTTCAGGTAGTTCGGTCAGCTACTACTGTCTTAGGCTTGATAGGAACACGAACACGATTGAGTCTACCGGTAAGCAACATAGAATAGGGGGGACTCCTCTCTCTCCTTCCTCGGCCAATACGAACACAACAGAACACGACACAGAATGGCACAAATTCAATAGGCGACACACAGCACCAATAGGAATTTAGACACAACCTCGTGCTGCTATTCTCGTAAAAAAAAACTACTTTAAACCACTCAGAGAGGAAGAATGTGCATATTCTTCTTCTTATTCACAATATAGTAGCAAAGACAGCTCTAAAACTGTAAAAAAAAAAAACACGAGAAAACATGTTTAACATCACTTGCTAACCCGGTGTGCATCCCTGACACCAACAATATCGCATACATAAATTATAATTTCAAAGGAGCAAAACACATCATGAAGACTACTGTCACCAACAAACAACACCTAAAGGTACTTGTGATGAGGGAGAAACATTCTGCTTTCTGCAAGTTCCTACGACTTCACAACATACCTTATTACACACATGGCAAGAAAAGCGAAAGGCCAAATAAAATAGTCATTAAAGGACTACCACATAACATAAGCATAAGAAACTTGTACAAAGAGTTTACAGAATACAGCTTCAAAGCAATCAGTATCTGGAAATTCCGAACACCAGTTGACGCACCTGCAGTCTATGTGCCTGTAGTACAATAACACGACAATTTCGACGTATTGAAAATACCCACACTACATTACACCTCAGTTCGCATAGAACTGTATAAACACCGCGCTTAAGATGTGGTACAGTGCATGCGGTGTTGTGCACTGGGCCACACTTAGAAATACTGCACACTAAATCCAATCTGCGCTGTGTGCGGGATCGCACACAAAGGCAGACTTCACCCTTAAAGAACAAGACAGAGCAAAGTGGGAATGTACACTTTGCAAGAAAAAAGGACCCTCGGCTGTATGGAAACAGTGTGAAGTGATACAAAAATAACATTAAGGCATGCAAACAAAGGATGGGAAATAACCCCGCCAAAGAAACACAAGACATTAGGCAGGAAAGACGGGAAAATGCGTGAGTAAACGTTCAGTCAAAGGCTGACTTCCCTCCTCTTAAATCACAAAAAAAGCCGACTGAACAGGGAAACACGAACAGAGAAACACACACAGGGAACAAGCACCCACACAACAGCAAAGGGAAAAATCACAACAAAACAGGAGAAGGGACAATACAACAGAAAATACGGCCATGTTAGCAGAAATGCACGAACTGGCCGCTTTTCTGCA
>NQII01009587.1:33307-48429 GCA_002778355.1 Clitarchus hookeri | reverse complement strand
TTCTGGGCGTGCTGGAGTGCCGGCGTCCTCGCTAAAAGATTCACGGCTTCCATAAGGAGTAGGAAAATTAAAAACGGTGCATGCAATTTAATACTTGTAAACGGGGAATGTAGGAAGCCGGCTCCTTGTTTAAGGACAAGGATTTCACNTTAAAAACGGTGCATGCAATTTAATACTTGTAAACGGGGAATGTAGGAAGCCGGCTCCTTGTTTAAGGACAAGGATTTCACAGCGAAAAGATTTTTTTTCCTTTGTAAATTCAATGATTACACGTATACGTGTATTTCACAAAATAAACGTATCAAGAAAATTTAAAATAGTTTATATAGAACAGTCACGTTGTAAATAATAACAAAGAAATATTATATTAATGCTGAAAATAGTTAAGAACCCCATATTTTGATCTTGCTTGCCAGTATCTTCAAAGAGTATTTGAAAAATACTAAGTGGTTTAGGCTTTTCACTGTAAAGTGAGCACTTTTGAGGCCCTAGATAGAATTTCCTTTGGTACCATTTTTATCCTTTAACAACCTTTCTAAATAAATAATGCCATGTATGTAATAAACACAGTGTGCATATTCCACCACACTCGGGAGTTAACTTCTAAGGCTAAAATTAAATATATTTATTGACTATTATTCCAAATGCTTTCGAAAGTACTTACTTTACCGTGAATAGCATATATATATATATATATATAGCCTGATACAAAGGTTGCAGCTCATTAGATGATATGATGAAACTGGTGCTATATCGGTCTAAGTACATACCGTAGCAAAAAACTTATTATTTGCAACACCCGAAACCATTAATTAAAATGTGGCTGAAAATGTCACAATTCGTTACTAAAAAGTTATTCTTACTCGTTTAGATATTTCGTTTTTCTTTCCGTTAACGTTGGACCCCTTTTGGATTACTTTTGTCGAACCAGGTGGAAATGTACGGAAATGTAGCAAAATGCTTCATTCATATGTATCGTGCAGTGTAATTTGCGAAAGTATTAATTTTTTAATTTGGCAGTTTGGAACTATTTTTGAATGGATCTGGAAATGCGTACAAAATTTAATTTGATAATTTTTCTGGAGAAAAGCATTTTGCAACGGTAAATTCAGCATTAGAAATTTCGGTAAGCACTTAAAAGCACGCGCTTTCAAAGTCGGAGTTTCNTTCTAAGGCTAAAATTAAATATATTTATTGACTATTATTCCAAATGCTTTCGAAAGTACTTACTTTACCGTGAATAGCATATATAGCCTGATACAAAGGTTGCAGCTCATTAGATGATATGATGAAACTGGTGCTATATCGGTCTAAGTACATACCGTAGCAAAAAACTTATTATTTGCAACACCCGAAACCATTAATTAAAATGTGGCTGAAAATGTCACAATTCGTTACTAAAAAGTTATTCTTACTCGTTTAGATATTTCGTTTTTCTTTCCGTTAACGTTGGACCCCTTTTGGATTACTTTTGTCGAACCAGGTGGAAATGTACGGAAATGTAGCAAAATGCTTCATTCATATGTATCGTGCAGTGTAATTTGCGAAAGTATTAATTTTTTAATTTGGCAGTTTGGAACTATTTTTGAATGGATCTGGAAATGCGTACAAAATTTAATTTGATAATTTTTCTGGAGAAAAGCATTTTGCAACGGTAAATTCAGCATTAGAAATTTCGGTAAGCACTTAAAAGCACGCGCTTTCAAAGTCGGAGTTTCTAAAACCCGAAAATTTAGGAAACTGGCAATCTTTTTTTTCGTTGTGTTCACTACTAGGCTTATTTGTAATAGTATTTCAAGTTTTATCAGTCCTAAAACTTTACTGATTACTTGAGAGGAAGCATATCTGAAAGTCAAATATCTGGTAGGNCGTAGCAAAAAACTTATTATTTGCAACACCCGAAACCATTAATTAAAATGTGGCTGAAAATGTCACAATTCGTTACTAAAAAGTTATTCTTACTCGTTTAGATATTTCGTTTTTCTTTCCGTTAACGTTGGACCCCTTTTGGATTACTTTTGTCGAACCAGGTGGAAATGTACGGAAATGTAGCAAAATGCTTCATTCATATGTATCGTGCAGTGTAATTTGCGAAAGTATTAATTTTTTAATTTGGCAGTTTGGAACTATTTTTGAATGGATCTGGAAATGCGTACAAAATTAAATTTGATAATTTTTCTGGAGAAAAGCATTTTGCAACGGCAAATTCAGCATTAGAAATTTCGGTAAGCACTTAAAAGCACGCGCTTTCAAAGTCGGAGTTTCTAAAACCCGAAAATTTAGGAAACTGGCAATCTTTTTTTTCGTTGTGTTCACTACTAGGCTTATTTGTAATAGTATTTCAAGTTTTATCAGTCCTAAAACTTAACTGATTACTTGAGAGGAAGCATATCTGAAAGTCAAATATCTGGTAGGTTTTGACTATGGATTCGTTTTCAGTATGGAGTCTTAAATAGGACTCAAAAACCCTTCATTTACTAGCCTGTATTTTCCGATCATTGATAACCTGTATTTTACCTTTATATTTAAGTGTGTATTCCTAATACACTCAGCAGCTAAATGATAAAGCCAATGAATCCCGAAAGTAACTACAACATACAAAATATAAAAATTAATGAAAGCGTTATGTTAACACACGTCCTGAAATAGAGTAAATTTCTAATAATATTCACCTATAAACGTCGAAATAACAGACTCACGTCTGCAAAAGTGCGACGCACCAAAACTTGTACGCAACATTTCATATGTATGCGTTGGCTAACAAATTAAACATTTTATACGTAATAATTAAACGTGTTCTGTGTTCCCACCAATTATATCTGAAAAATAAAATGTCGATGTAAAGAACCTTCCTTTACAAATAGCGGACTTAGTTTTATTTTAATAATATTTTACTTAATTACTGTTTTATCCTAGCCATTAGTGAAACAACACCATACTTACTGTTTTTTATTCATATTGATAACCAATTTACTGTAATTTATGGACGAAAGTTAAGTGTAATTTATATATATATATATATTGTAAGTTGAAGTTCCACATAACCGAAGAAATATTATGGTATATATATTATGACAGTAAACACGTGCTTGTGATACATGGCATTTAATAAGTAACCCAGCGTTTTATACCTGGAGTGCTATTCTTTAAAAGGTTCCNTATGCGTTGGCTAACAAATTAAACATTTTATACGTAATAATTAAACGTGTTCTGTGTTCCCACCAATTATATCTGAAAAATAAAATGTCGATGTAAAGAACCTTCCTTTACAAATAGCGGACTTAGTTTTATTTTAATAATATTTTACTTAATTACTGTTTTATCCTAGCCATTAGTGAAACAACACCATACTTACTGTTTTTTATTCATATTGATAACGAATTTACTGTAATTTATGGACGAAAGTTAAGTGTAATTTATATATATATATTGTAAGTTGAAGTTCCACATAACCGAAGAAATATTATGGTATATATATTATGACAGTAAACGCGTGCTTGTGATACATGGCATTTAATAAGTAACCCAGCGTTTTATACCTGGACTGCTATTCTTTAAAAGGTTCGTTCGAGAAATATGCAAAGTTACAGTGAACAGACTGTACAAACAGCTTTCGAATGTTAAAACATATTTTTAGTTTTTAAGAAGCATAGATCTGGTTGAATTCTTGCCAATACCTCGAAAGGTTGAGTTACCCACATGCTGGTTATTTTCACGATATCATTCCGAGGGAAGATGAATAGCATCAATTTGCAAAATTTATGAGTACTTGATAGCATTTATGGGAGAGAATATCTAATTAACAAGTCGGCAATGTTTTGTTCATGAACATGTATCCGCCCTCCAATATTTTTAATCGTCTTCGGCGTGGCCATCGAACCGCTGCAGACGCATCGGGAAACGAAATAAACACCGCGAGCGGCTTAATTAGCGAGTGCGTGGAGTGACGTCCGGAATATAAAGCAGGCGTAATTATTCACGATTCGCGAGGACGCAAGCGCTGAGATATTTCTGATCGTATATTTTTAACGAGACCTGAGGCCCCTCGGCTTCATATTTCTTCCCTCGTGCGACAGTATGTGGTTACATTAACTTTATATGTACAGAATTTTAAAAAGCGCGCCTTTGCGTTATGGGTTGCAGCCACGCAATGTCGAGACGCTTGGTGGAAGAGTGGCACATAGTTCAGTATCATTTACATTCCTGAATACCACACCTTGAGTACCTTCAGCACGATTAGATTTCACTTCTACATTTTTTTTCACATTTATTGAATTTAATCCCATGAATGTTTAGTGACGTCACTCGGACGTCATAATCGGGGCCCTTTTGTCTTTTAACCCATTAAAGGACTCAAATTCCTTCACATATGTTCGTTTGGAACATGTTGTATAGGAATCTCCTTGGGTCCAATTTTTCAACTAGCATTCCGAATCATCAACACAGTATCTATAAAACTAAAGTGCAATGTCATGATACAATACTTTATGGTCATTTATGCTACAAACAAATTTGCATATATTTATTGCATGCGAAGTAAATCTCTCATCATAAATAAAAAAAAATCGTTTTAATCTTGACAAATGATCTCCCTTTAATACATGGTTTGTAGAGGTTTGAAAATAAAAGTACTAGGCCCTGATTATAATTTTTTTAGTGAAATATTTGCGAAAATATTCTAAGTTACCTCTTCAATATTTATTGAACACAGCGGCATGTGTGAAAAGTCTTTCAAAACTTAAAAAAATATATATATATATANCGGCATGTGTGAAAAGTCTTTCAAAACTTAAAAAAATATATATATATTCTATTGAATTCAATCCAATGGAGTGCTTGCAAACTCTTTCTGTATTCAATAAGTTGAATTCAATTGGTTGAATTCAATAACATGATTGATCGTGTGAAATGGCCTTTAGTCCAAAAGGTCACACATTTGAAAATTGTATGCAGAGATATACAAAGTACACTTATACTATTAGTATATTAAAATCTTTCACAAATAAACATATTAGGAATACATTTTTTCTCTGATTTATGATAAGCTTTGTTGAAAGGATATATGATTAAAACAGTTCTTCCCTAGCATTAATACTTATTGTAAAATTATGCTTAACAGTTGTGGAGATGATATAGTTAACATTCAACTTAATAATGTTCTTAACTATTCAAAAGCGTGAATATGTTAAACTACTCACTGAAAAGTGTAGTGAATTTTTATTAGTTTGCTACGCCGACACAATTCAGGCGAAAAAAACTATTTGGGGAAGAAATTGGAGGATTGTCCTACGTGGATTACAATGCAGAAGAAATGTAACAATTTTTCTAAGCAGATAATTCTACATGTATAAGAGCGAGTAAACATGCTTGGAAAAGAAAGTTGTATACGCTTACAACATGCTTGTATAGTATTTGAACTCTTTACTTCAGAGCTTAGATCACAGAAATTAAAATTTACAAACACATTATATAGGGTAAAATGCTGACTTTTGCAAAGTAATTCCCATAAGAAAAAATACCACGTGAATTGTGAGGGATATCCAAATATGGGCTTCTTGGCGTAAATTTCACATATCTTTACAGAATAACGTTTTGCGAGATTGCTCTCAGAGCATTTATTTTACGGTAGTAATACCACACAATTTTTTTAAATATTTTTTAAAGCAGTGGGAGTTCAAGAAGAGCCAACTTCCATCGAGGGTATTTAAGAAATTCAAATGCGAATGTTCTTTATTTTTAAATAAATCACGTATTATATATTTCATAATCGATATATCTGTCTAACAACAATCATCAAAAGCCTAAACAGATAGTTCCTGCATTCATGTTCGAAATATTTACAACGCAATGCAGTGTGCTTGGAGTTTCAAGTCGGCGATTAAGAGAGACTTGGAATGCTCATCCACGTCAAACAGCATATATTTTACAAAATGTATATTCATGAAATTTTTTTATCTACCATTCGTTTAAAAGGCCTCAGAAGATGAACTGCGTTGGTCAATATCTTAGGTTACCAGCCTGTAATTCATTGTAATCACATGTTTTGCTTAAGTCTATTCAAACCTTAAGTTTTATTTATATATTTATTTCGGCAGATAGTGGATTGAGTTAGGCCGACATTTACCTAGCAGAATTATAAATTTGTCTGTATGATAGCATTCATTAACGCTGTAATATTTACGGTCATTTTCCATACAGATTTTTAAACAGAAAAAAAATTTGTTGTTTTTAAGATAAGATTTTAATTGTTCACATAATTTTTATTGCTTTACATACTTAAAAAGAAGGATAAAACAAGAGTTTTTAAGGATACAGTCTTTTAAAATTATTTTTAGAGAGAGTTTACATTTGAATATAATAGATGTTGAGCGTATATATATTTATATTTATATCGAAATTTATATTAAATTCATAATCTGTTATTTATGTTATTTGGTATTAATTTTATATAGAGAACGAAATTTGTATATTGAAAAAAACTATATTTGTTAGATCCAGTTATCTTGAAAATACAGGTGAAGTATTTATGTCTTTAGCTTGAACGAGAAAAAATACAAACGTTAAACACTTTCTTTAATTTCATATTTTTATTGTTGTAGGCTTGCCTTAAAATGCATTTATTATGATCATTGACAACTATCTTTAAAAAAATATATAAAAGAAAAATANTTTGTAGGCTTGCCTTAAAATGCATTTATTATGATCATTGACAACTATCTTTAAAAAAATATATAAAAGAAAAATATTGCGTATATTCATGCCATCATATTCGGATCATTCATTTGAGAAATTATGTTTTAGAAATATGTTTCATATGCTAAAATTTCATTTTCAGTTCATTAGTATGTAAGAGATAATAAAGTGACCTTATCAAATTTTTTACAAATCGTTTTCAAAAATATACGATTCCTTTAACAAAATTTATGAAAAAATTACCGTCAGTCCATTCGTGTTCTTATAAGCCCTCTTGATATATTACGAAGAAGACCTACAGAACAATTTGAACATACACAAAGGTTTCAGCTTGAAGAACGAAACATGCCCAACTAGCCGATGGGAGCAAATTTCTTAAGAAAAACTCTTGACTTTCCAAGAGAAAAATTGTCGTTTGACTGGCTTTTAGACTAAATTTATCTTGAATAAAATACTTAGCGCCTATAAATTTACAACCAATTGTATAAATAAGAGAACAATATTTTAATGTGTCTGCCCCGCATCTGTAAGTATTCACAGAATTTCTTCAGGTGTGTTTGTCTCCAGTCCCAAACATTAATTCAGTTTGAATACGTGTGGCATTACCTCCAGATGAAGTGTTTTCTCACATTCGTGTTGAATATCCTAACATTATATATAACTATGTGTCAATAAGTTTAGAAGTTTGAATATTATTGTACTAATCTACAAAGGAAACTGCGTTTAATCACATAAAATCGGGCCAATTGCAAGTTAAAGAGAATAATGTTCGACTGAATATGCCATTATTATATTTGCAATTAAAAAACCTCTTTATATTATTTCAAAGTACTTTGAACAATGAAATACTAAAATAAATTAATTTTNATATTTGCAATTAAAAAACCTCTTTATATTATTTCAAAGTACTTTGAACAATGAAATACTAAAATAAATTAATTTTTCTTCTCACCAAAATATAATGAAAGTGATGTATATATATAAACAAGACCCCTATCTCTTTTCCGCAAAACGTTTTAAATTTTTTTTATATATTAATAACCCTCCTGATTATAGAAACTTAATATGTTAAAAGTTAATGTATAATCAAATAGGGTATAGAGAGTTAAACGTGATTTATCTTATAACTCTGATGTAATATGAAATATTTTATGGCATTTTATGCAATCCACCTAAACCACCCAAATATATATCACAACAAATAACTTACGTTTCCATGCTTTCGTTTGTGACGGTGCTGGAACGCCGTACATCCAGCAATAATATCAGCGCAGGAAATTGTACGTCCTAACACGGGGATAGATCGATGAGCCTTACATAGTTGCTTACTCGTTCGACGTAAGTCGTCGTGGACGTTGGTACCGACGCGGCTGCGTAGCTTGGCAGGTGAGCGAAGACTGTCACAACACCGATGTCACCCTCCCCCTGACAATTTGTATGGATGGTCTCTAGCAACAATATGACGCTACCTCCAACGTCATCAAGATTTGAATGTTACTGGACTCGAACTACAACGAAACATTCTGGAATGTTCCTCAATACCGTAGTCAGCGTGCTTCCCGACTATAAAAGGGGTTTTCTTTCATCTTGGGAGACAGAATGGATGTGGACCTCACGATGAGAATATCATAACTTGGCAGAAGGTATAACCTACCATTTTGATGAGGGCATTTTATGGGGCATGTATACGGAAAAATTCTAAGATAAAGTTTTATTATATTCTGTAATTTTGCAATGTTACAATATTTGGGCTAAATATGTATTGTTATGGAGCTCATTATTAAATGTAACTTCGTGTAATTTTCATAGCAATCATTATAATTGTAACGTCTTTAAAAGTCTATTTGGCTATTTGCATTTTTATAATGCTTGCATTTTTAATATTGGCAGTTCATGAGAAAAAGAAAGAACGAAATAAGCCCGGCGATAAAGGGAAATAATACTAATAGTTTTTTGAATTATTTCTCACAATTTTGGAGGTTAATTATATTGTATTCCAATTCATATCTGGAGATGCTTGAATTTCCGCCATTTATTGCGACTGAGTTATTTTTCTTTACTCTGCTATTTAAACTATGATGCTTAAAGCTTTTTTTATATGAATAATTTTGCTTAAATAAGTGGAATGGAAGGAAGGGGAAACGAAGTTCACTGGCATAGAGTGGTGGGGTTTCCTGCGGGTGCTCCCACTCTGTGAACTGGTTACAACTCTGTCTAGAATTATGTCGAGAAATAGTACTGTGCGCTCTGAAATCGAAACTATTAAAACAGCTCCAAATCAATGAATTTTATTGTAGATCTATTAAAACTGCTTCACTTGCAAGTATAATACCACTGATCATTTTAGTTACTGGTATTAACTGATTAAGCAGTGACTATTACTGATTGCTTGTGAGTCTCACTGGCCTGGCAGTAAAACTTAAATGCATTCCACTGATTCTTCAGTACGTAACAGCTAATGAACTGGAGGTTCAGTAAAATAAGTCTACGGATTGCAATCACTGACGAAGATATAGAGTGAGCATACCCTTAGTCATCCATCACTGCGCTACCCTGTTTAACTAGGAATAGCAGTTTTGGGAGGTCACTTCACTAGCATGAAGATTCATTGCAGTTGTTAATTCACGTAGAGAGTATTTCATTTGGACTATCTTGTTTGCCCATATAAGTAACATACCACATGAAGAACTTTTCTAGCTACGCAATGGGATACAATATGTTATGAAATACTCACTAGCCGTATTTGCTATTTTCCAGTCTATCAATTTTATTGTTTCTTCAACAGAGGCTGTTGCTGCAAACAGTCAGTTGACAAAAAAATGTCCCTTTAACATTAAATTGCACTATATAAACAAGTGTTATAAAAATGTGTTGCTCTAGTTGTTCTTGCCTATCTTTCTATAATAGCCAAAAACCATGATCAAGTGCCAAGAGCAAAACTATTTCCTTTCCCATTTGTCCCAGACCAGCAAGCCTGCTTATCAGTCCGTAGAGATTCAGCATTTTTTACAATTTTTTTTAACTACTTGCTGCAATTTACTCCGCCAATCAAAGATTTTTCTTGCCTTCTCTTTACAACGTTATCAACTGATTCCCTGAGAGTCCTAAATCTTCCTAGTAGTATCTACAAATTATAAACATCTCTCTCGTTATTTGTACAGAGAGAGCCCGCAATGGTCTGGGACTCTCAGTGCACTGTTACCAATTTCCTTATATTCACGGACACTTTTACGGAAATGTACAGGAAGTATACGGAAACGCAATCCGCAAAGACCAAAAACAGAGTTGGCCCACGTAAATACAATGTCGAGTCTACACGTTTCTTCGCCACTGTAACAATAAAATTAGTTCCTGCGGCAGTCAGGATATCCACGCCTCCTAGACCTTTTCCTTCCATCATAACAAATAGCCTCAAGCGTCTGTAACGTTAAGCAACACTTGAACTACACAAACTTTAAAATACACTAAAAAAGTTGATTAAGTCATCACATCAAATACCACAAGTATGCCTGCAATGGCGTAAGGAGAATGCATGTGAACTTTTAGAAAAACAGAAAGTTCAGTAAACTAACGATAAAATGTACGGAAATGTTCCGTGAAATCATGGAAAGTTCTGTAAAATTTACGGAAAATCTGTAATTGAAAGCAACTCCTCCATTATTTTACGGAGAGTTTACAAAACATTTCCGGAGAATTTTTTACTAGCACCTTTCTCGTAAAATAAGTGACAATTTTTTTAACATTGTGGTATAGGCTATTCACGGTAAAGTGAGCACTTTTGAAAGCCTTCTAATTTGGACTAACAGTCAATAAAAATATTTTATTTTAGCTTTAGACGTTAAATTCCGAGTGCGGTGAAACCTACGCATAGTGATTTATACTTACATGGCGATATTTATTTGAAAAAGTAGTTAAAAGATAGAAAATTGCTGAAATAAAAAGGAACTAGGGCCTCAAAAAGTGCCCACTTTACCGTGAATAGCCTATATAGTGACTATACTGCTTGCTTCTTACTACAGTGAACCAAGTTCAATAACCGGCGAAGTCACATCCAGATTTTTGCATGTGGAAAATGCTACGGACGTTCCCGTTATCCGTTGCTTTTTGAAGCATTTTAATCACAAACACACTACACCCATGTCTAACAGTTTCCATTTTCTATCGTTCTTTCTGAAGCGAAAAACACGAAGGTGAAAATATAATAAATGGTCGTTTTCACAAAAACTTTTGGGTACTAGAACTGCGATGTAGGGTGCTTAAAGTAGTTTTGGATAAGACAAGCGCACATTTTCGTGTTAAATTCCAATAGACAATGATAGGGCCATAACTGCAAATTTCATAGAAGCACGTAGCCAATGGAAAGACTACACGCCAGTTCAGTGCCACGCGCGACGAGTCGATTACGCACGTGATACGCGATTCCGGGTTTCTAGGCCTCAGGGTTAGGGTCTATGACGGTGTAGTGGTCAGACTACTCGCTTCCCAGCAAGGCGAACCGGGTTGGATGCCCAGCAGCGTCGCTCCCGGATTTCGCATGTGTCAGTCGTGCCGGATGATGACGCTGGTCGGCGGGTTTTTTCGGGGATCTACGTTTTACCCCTGCCCTTGCAATCCAGCGCTGCTCCATGCTCACCTCACTTTATATGCATAGGCTCTCAATACCTTGCTGTTAAGAGCCACCTGAATATTTCCAGTTCACTTTTAGGACCCTAGCATGCTCCGTGCTCTTCTCGATCGGGAGTAAAGGGCACCACTGTGAGTAATAACATGAACTATTTATTGTGTTCCTTATTTTTTCGTGGAAATATTGTGTTTTCCGGACCAGCCCCGTGGGTACCCCAAATATTTTCGGAAGCTCAGTGCGTCCGAGATGCTACGAGCAGGTCCATCACACAAGACTCACGGCTGTGATTGGAAATGGATTGTGATGGACTTAACCAGTGCATGGGCCCATCCAGCTAACACAGCAAATTCACCCAATAACAAAGCTCCGATCTGTTACGATAGTGCGTCCTCGGTGCCATTCCACATCGTACTCTCAAAAACACCGTTGGTCCGTAGAGGATGATATCTTCACATGCGACGAGTGTCCAGAACAAATTGACCAGACAACAGAACCCAAATCTCAAGCAGTTGTGTGCCTTCAGCGCCCTCCCGTGTCGCACTAAGACGATCTGCTGTCAGAAACGTCGGTGTCCTGGTGAGAGTGCTATCATAACTTCTTCAGTTTGACCAGGCCGGTGCCAGAGCTGACTCGCCTCTCAACGTGTTGATCCTTCTCGGGATGGGTATATCCCCTCGGATTGTCCTCCGTCAAACGGAGTTTCGAATAACTGCCACCACCAATCCAACAACAAATGATAGTTTAACAAGTGAAACCTCTGGTGTCACCAAGTGGTTGTCTCGTGGGTTTTTCATCGGACTTTCCTTTACCGTTGCTTTTGTAGTTTTCCACAGAAAAATTCAGGCTTTGGGTCCCAACGACGTGGATACCCAGTAAAAGGACATCCTAAACTGAGAGAAAAGTCAACAAAATATTGATATCCATGGGTCCAAAAATATATTTATTTGCTCCAAAAAAATATTTTCTGAGTAAACAAAACACAAAAACATGAAAAGCTACAAAAATTACTTTGTTTAGCTAATAAAATACATGCTTGAATAAACAAAAATCGAAATAATAGACTGTCAACAAAATATTTTGTTGAAGCAACTGTGTAAACAAGGTGGTTTTGAACAACATGTCTGATTTCAAGCCTATGGACTAATATTACACAAAAAATCTTAGTAACAAAATTTTTGGAAAGGTCACCTGGTATTTTTATGTTTATCTTTAAGTTCAGCGAAACAAGGCAGGGAGTCTGTAGCTACATGTACCTGGCTGCGAAAGAAGTTGCATACCTCGAGGGCGAACGGAATTGGTGCACCATGCGGGTAATAAAATGCAAATACTTCTGGCATCCTTTATTACTCAACTAGCTGTGCCCGAGGCTCTGGTCGCGTGGACTGCAAAATTATTGTTTAGGTTTTTTTTTTAATAAAGTTGAAGTTTACTCGGTTTTAATCTTCTATACTCTATACATATTATAAAACTCAACGTCTCGGTGAATTAAATGAAAAAAAAACACTTAAGAGTATTTCTTAGTTATAGATATATGCTACCGCGGAGTTTATTAAGGTCTTTTTATTTTACACAATTCTTTACTACATCCGTTCCATCTTTTTACGTTTTAGACGGCGTATTGTAAGAGACCGCGCTGGCGGTAAGCTTTTTTCCGACTTGATTCACTATTACCGTTTGTAACTTTTGAGATATTTTCTCGTGATAAAAGTAGCCAATATCACATTCCAGCCCTCAAACTATCTCTGTGCAAAAAATCACGTCGATCCGTTGCTCCGTTGCGACGTGAAAGAAGGACAAACGAACAAACAAACAAACACACTTTCACATTTATAATATTATTAAGGATTGCTAGTCTTCCATTGTGCATGCAGTTTGATACACATGTACAAACAAGCAACCACCAACGGCACCCACGTACCTCGCGTTTATGGAGTCCTATGTGCAGGCGCTCTCCGCATGGCGCGCCAGTTCCATTCCCCTTCGTGATATGCAACTTGTTGTGCTCGCAGGTACGTAGAGCTGCGGAGCTCCGCGTTGTTTTACTTAACTTATACTTACATATAAATACTACGTATATAATAAATCGAAAAAAATTGTTACGATGATTTTTTGTTTATATTAGTNAATCGAAAAAAATTGTTACCATGATTTTTTGTTTATATTAGTCATCTAATTATGTGGTTTTAATTTCGACACGTTATTAAAAAACGCCGTGTATTTNATAAATCGAAAAAAATTGTTACGATGATTTTTTGTTTATATTAGTCATCTAATTATGTGGTTTTAATTTCGACACGTTATTAAAAAACGCCGTGTATTTGTTTAGCCACTTATTTGATAGGCTTTGTTCAAAAATGACCTCGAGTTTGTTTAAATTTTATGTAGCAATTAGGATAGTCACAGGAATAATTAGTGAATTTCATGATGCCAGTACAGGTATAAACGTCATAATAAAAAACCTTTAATACGATTCTAAATATTAAAGCTGTAAAGCTTGAAATATTTATCTCAGTACGTTAATTTGTATTCAAAATGTTAATATTTTAAATCGTTCTGATCTTATTAGTAGTCACTTTAGCGAAGGTTGCAAAGGCGTAACAATCGGGCGCAGGTGATGTAGTTTCTAATCTCGGCTGGGCTTCCACTCTTTTTATATTAGCCGAAACTCTTTAATGTAGTTAGAGCCAAACAAATCTTTAATTGAAGCAACTAAATCTTTTTTGGGGGCAACCAAATAAGAACCACTAAATAATTTGGTTTAAACAATACAGTATTACATTGACCCTATACAAACAGTTAATTTGGTTTGCACCAGAAAAACTTTGTTTGATTCAACAATACCTTTTTCTTAATGTAATCTGTAGTCTGGCTTAGTTGCTGGAAGTCAGCCAAAGCCATTTCTGGAAAAACCTGAATCCTCGTAGAGGTATAGAAGGGACAGATTGCGGAACCCCGTACCCAGTTTTCGCAATCACGGTGTTTGAGGTTATTATATATATTTCTGTGCTCTTTTTTCTGTGTCGTTGGATTTTACAGGTTAGATTCAGGAGTAAATCCANTGGGGCAACCAAATAAGAACCACTAAATAATTTGGTTTAAACAATACAGTATTACATTGACCCTATACAAACAGTTAATTTGGTTTGCACCAAAAAAACTATGTTTGATTCAACAATACCTTTTTCTTAATGTAATCTGTAGTCTGGCTTAGTTGCTGGAAGTCAGCCAAAGCCATTTCTGGAAAAACCCGAATCCTCGTAGAGGTATGGAAGGGACAGATTGCGGAACCCCGTACCCAGTTTTCGCAATCACGGTGTTGGAGGTTATTATATATATTTCTGTGCTCTTTTTTCTGTGTCGTTGGATTTTACAGGTTAGATTCAGGAGTAAATCCACTTGTATTAATATATATCACATTATTATATTGTTATATACTATATTATCGCTCTCAAAGCTGGGTGCGATTTTCAAACCTCTACCCGCGCGAGTCTAGCAAAACCTAACCTCGGGTCGACAGACGGGCGCCAAGATCCTACAGAGAATGGAANCAAAACCTAACCTCGGGTCGACAGACGGGCGCCAAGATCCTACAGAGAATGGAAAACCTCCCCCATGCATGTCCCTATATCTTCGCCGACCACTCTAACCCCACAGTGATAGTGTACATATCTAGTGCCAAGGCACTTGTGAAGTTGTTCCTCCAAGATGCAGCCGAACAATGCGTGTGAGATAAGACGCCGAAAAATTCTGGTGCCCGCCGAGCTCGGGCGTGCAAACCGGCTAGTGGAGTGGGCGGCTCTTAATA
>NQII01009587.1:0-31924 GCA_002778355.1 Clitarchus hookeri | reverse complement strand
ATAATTTGAATGGGTCAGATTATTTTTCAAAATAGCCGCAGTATATATTCTATGGATGAGTTTTTCGTATCTATTAAGCATCACACAGGTGGCAGGGGTGTTGCGGTAGGCGTAACCAGAAGGGGCTAAACCTCCTCAGTCTGCAGACTCGAGCAACTTCCCAACAGTAGAGGTCGGCGTAGCAGAGTGTTCTCTCAGCAAAACTTGGTCGGAGGGCTGGAATAAACCAGTTACAAAAAATTTATAACGAGAAAAAAAAATATAAATAACAAAGGGACAAAGGTAAGGATACAATGCTGCGCTGACAAAATAACACGCCGAGCCACAAAATGATATACATAATGAACAAGAAACAATCAATTACGAGGCACAAAGGCCTTTAACTGTGATACATGAGCCTTTCTGAAGAAGGGCTGAGAGCTGGGGGATACAAGACTTACAGTATTTGGCCTTAAAAATTTTGAAACCTTAAATTGACCACAAAATTCGGTTATTAACTTCCCAGTCAAATCATTTCCCAANGGAATCTAACCAGGTTCGCCTTGGTGGGCGGTGAATGCTCTAGCCACTAAGCCCTAAGCCACCACGGCTTCACCGGACATGTGATATTTCGACACATTTTGGCAGACGGCACTTCTCGCCACTTCCACGGGTCAGCCGTTAATAAATTCATAGATTAAGGATGAGGTAGACTGATTTTTAGCCTACTTTCCGAAGGAAAGATAAGGTTAAGAAATCACCGGAATGTCTGTCTGGAATGTATGTNGAAATCACCGGAATGTCTGTCTGGAATGTATGTCCCCCCTATTAACTTTTAAACCCGTGAACTTGATTTCACCTAACTCTGCCCACAGATAGTATTTGCCAAGTACATACGACTTTTATAGTTATCGATAACGCCAGGTACTTATTTTCAAAATAATGGCAAATGTAGGCCTTTATGTTATATCTCGGGAACCATCAAACCAATTTCAACCATATTTCGTGGGTTGGTAGTGCATGATGTAAGCATTTTATCTAGAAACCGATAATCTTATACAGTTTTACTAATTTCAACCAAACTTGATTTCCTGAAAATATGTATTACGAGTATCGAATGTGGAATACATAGCCTCTTTTGTCCGTCATTTTGTAAGATAGCGCCACATGGAAAATAAAGTTATGTCACATCTCAAGAAAATATTTGCCGATAACTAACAAATTTGCAATTTAAATAGATTTTAGTGANCAATTTAAATAGGTTTTAGTGAGTGAGACACTTGTTTTCAAAATGGCAGGAACATAAACGTTTAGATTAATATGCTTTGTCAACGAAACCATGTAATACATTTTAACTTAGCTTTTTATGCCAGCAGTATTTATTTCAACCACCAAATGCATCTATAAGGAGCCTCTTTTGTCCACCAATTATGGCACACAAATAAATCATGTTTTGTCGTATCTCGGAAAACAATCAACCAATTGCTATCAAATTNGAGTGAGACACTTGTTTTCAAAATGGCAGGAACATAAACGTTTAGATTAATATGCTTTGTCAACGAAACCATGTAATTCCTTTTAACTTAGTTTTTTATGCCAGCAGTATTTATTTCAACCACCAAATGCATCTATAAGGAGCCTCTTTTGTCCACCAATTATGGCACACAAATAAATCATGTTTTGTCGTATCTCGGAAAACAATCAACCAATTGCTATCAAATTAATTTGGTAGACAAGTAGTAATACAGTAGGATACATAAACTGATATTTTTGAAATGGGCTACACACATATTTTCTAAATTTCAACTTAACTTTGTATGCTGGCAGTAATTTTACAACAATCAAATGTATCTACACAAAGCCTCTTTAGTCCATCATTTCATAAGATAATGCTACATGAATAAATAAAGTTTCGTCATATCTCGGGAAACAACAAATCGGTTCCTACCTTATCTGGCAAAACAAAGTAATAATGTGGTCGGCCATGTAAATGGACATGTTTTTACGTGGATGTGGCACTTATTTTCAAAATTGTGGCCATATAAATATTTTAATTTAGAATTCTGAATGTACTTATGCATTATAGTTTTATTTTCCATTAATGAAAATAGCACCACACGAGAAAATTGTATTTTTATGCCATATGTCATGGACCACTAAACCAATTTATGCCAAATTTTGCATAAAAGTACACCACATAAACTTGCACGTTTAAGTGTGTATTGCAATATGTAAAATATTGCTACCATATAAATAATTTAGGCATGTTATTCATATCTATTCAAAATTTAACAAATTGCAATTAAACATTGTATGCTGAGGTTATCTATTTAAGTATCAAATATTCTTCTAAATAACTTATTTTGGCAGCATTTTTTAAAGATAGTTTCTGGTGATAAAATGTAACATTTGTGCCATATCTCGAAAACTAACAAACTAATTCCCAGCAAATTTTTCACATGAGTAGTACTACAGTAGACTATGTAAACTTACTGTACATAATTTGAATGGGTCAGATTATTTTTCAAAATAGCCGCAGTATATATTCTATGGATGAGTTTTTCGTATCTATTAAGCATCACACAGGTGGCAGGGGTGTTGCGGTAGGCGTAACCAGAAGGGGCTAAACCTCCTCAGTCTGCAGACTCGAGCAACTTCCCAACAGTAGAGGTCGGCGTAGCAGAGTGTTCTCTCAGCAAAACTTGGTCGGAGGGCGGGAACAAACCAGTTACAAAAAATTTATAAGGAGAAAAAATAATATAAATAACAAAGGGACAAAGGTAAGGATACAATGCTGCGCTGACAAAATAACACGCCGAGCCACAAAATTATATACATAATGAACAAGAAACAATCAATTACGAGGCACATAGGCCTTTAACTGTGATACATGAGCCATTCTGAAGAAGGGCTGAGAGCTGGGCGATACAAGACTTACAGTATGTGGCCTTAAAAATTTTGAAACCTTAAATTGACCACAAAATTCGGTTATTAACTTCCCAGTCAAATCATTTCCCAAATCTGCCAGGGTAAAATTCTTACAAAGGACCCTCCAACCTTGAAATTAACTGGCAATCTATCCTTGTCCATTTTAGCAAAGACATGCAGCTTTGCAGCCCCAAGCCTACGGTGGACCTCCTCCAGCAGACGATCACGGTCAGTATCTCTAAGAGAAGGTGGAAAGGACGGGATATTCCAGATGTTCAGTAAGGGATGACTGAGATTATGACCAAAGAAAGGGAGATAAGGTGGAACTCCCGTGTAATCATGGTGTGCACTATTAAACCTACATTAACAAAATCTATGTCCTAATCCCACTTTGTATGGTCCTGATTGTAAAATATGTTTAAACAGGCCTTTAAATTTTTGTTAAACCTTTGTACCCGATTTCCCTTCGCATAGAAAGGTCTTGAGGTGATATGTTTGATAGCCCAACGAAAACACATATTCTTGAAAATATTTGAAGTAAAGTATTGAGCATTACCGGTAACAAATTGGACTGGAGCACTAAAAACTTTCCAAACTTTATCAGTAAGCGCCTCCAGTATTCAAGAAACCTTCATGTCACAGGTTGGCAACAGAATAACTAATTTAGTGAACATGTCCAATAATGTCAAAATGCACACACCGCACTTTTTAGATCTTACCAGGGGTTCAAAAATATCTAAGTGTACAACACTCCAGGGAGCCAGTGGAACCTGCGTCACCGCCTGCCCAAAGTAGGTGTGCCGAGCCTGTTTGCACTTCTGACATGTCGCACGACCGCACAAAATTCGAAACGTCGTCCATTAAAGTAGGCCAGGCAAATTGAACCGCGACCTTATAAAAGGTTTTACTGATACCTAAATGCCCACCAAATACTGAATCATTAAAATTAGGAGAGAATCATGGGCCTTAACAATTCCGGAACAACAATCGTGCGGGCACGTCCGCCTTTCCCGGTGTAATACAAAACAACACTTTCCTCCACACAGGGAAGCACCGCTATAGCACTCAAAACCATTTTAACCTGGTTGCAAAAGAGGTCGTTACCCTGAACCTGGCGCAGTTATATGCTTAGAGAACCATCGGTGTCAAGAACATTTTCCGCTTCGAAGTCCGCGGGATCGAACATCGTGTAACGGGCGTCTGCTACTTGATTATCAGAACCGCGAAAATGATGGACCTTAAAGCGGAAACGCAGCAAACGCAAGACCCATCGACCTAACTTATCCAGCTGTTGAGGGTGGTTCGAAACCCAGCTAAGCGCCTGATTATCCGTATACAGATCGCACTCATTTTGCTTGATACACGATGCGAATTTTTCTAACCTGAACATGCAAGCCAAGGTTTCCTTCTCGTATATACTCAACTTGCGTGCCAGCTCAGTGAGTCTACGACTGGCAAAGGCAATAGGAGTCAAACCTAAATCAGTCCGCTGTCTCAGAACAGCGCCTGAAGCCAGCGACGACGCATTGACTTGCACTGCAAAGCGATGGGATAAGTCATTTAGATGTAGTACCGGAGGGGAAGACAACTTCTGTTTACAACACAGTAAAGACCGATTCCTGCTCCTGACCCCACACAAACCCTTCTCCCTTCCTTTTCAAAAAAATTTAAGGGTACAGCCAATTCAGAAATTTCATAGAGAATCACATCACAGCGTTTGTACCTGTAGTTCAGGACAAACCTGAATACATAGGTTCGATCCTTGGCGGCCACGAGTATGCAATTTTGATTTTACTGTACCAAAAGTGATGAACATCTCCTACGGCAGGTGGGTTTTTTTTTTTAGAGTGCTCCAGGTTTTTTGGTCAACGCAAAGGCATAGAGTCTACTTTCATGCCATAGTAGATACGAATATTAACTGAACGCCTTATTCGAAATGGAAACTAATTGTTGCTGCCCCCTCCGAAATTCTAATAGGCACATGCGTCACACATATACAAAATATACACTTAATTACTACTGTGTCGGAATGTTCTAAAATGCCTACTGTGTGCATCAGTATCTTAAATCTGATAGTTGGTTATTAACGGAAGATCACTTTCATGTATAAACACCTATTATAGCTGCCTAGCTGTTTCGGACAACCATTACCAACCAGGATGACGTTCAAATGATAACTACTTTATATTGGATTTTTTAAAGAACAAAATCGCTTAAAAATTTAACTTGCTGTTGCAAATAAAATACGAACAAAACATTGTAATTTTTAATGCGGTTGGGTGCAATACAGTAGCAAGTCTGATTAAGTCTTAATGTGGGTTTTCCCATATACTTTTCCCGACTTTAAGAATTTCACGACTCCGAAGTTAGGGTGGTCTCATAAGTTCTACAGAGCCGACGAAGAATTTTATGTTATAGTCTACTCGCTGTATCTTCACACTTTTTGAATCAAACCTTTGAAAAATCACTCTATGTACGACGTGTTTGTCTGTTTTGTAAATATGCAATGTATCACAAAAGTTTTATACTTCTGCCAATATTAATTATTTTATTTTGTAATAAGTTGGCCTTTTAGATAATTTAATTTTTAAATTATTTTGATTTCATTGATTATCTTAAATACAAACACGGAGAAAATAGAAGTGTTGGTAATACCTATTAATAAATAGTTTTCATACCAAATATAATTAAACTGATTGCGAACGAATGCGGTGCGTTGTCCATTTGGTGTAATTTTCAAGTCTTAGTTAAGGTCCCGCGGTTCTGAAACGTGTTATGCATGTACTGCCAGAATAAACTCCTTTAAACCTGCTTTAAAAATTTATATATACTTATCTGTATTAATTATATCAAAGCTGTGTTTTTGAGTTTTCCATCCATGACGTATAATATTTCATGAAGTTTATTCTCCCGGTACTTTATATTAAAATATCATAATTCCTAACATAAAATATTTCTCTCTTATTTAATGAAATAATCACAATTTCAATGAAATAATGTTGCACACATGCAAAAATCTAGTTTTAACCGAAGTTAGTAAAAAAATTATTGTTACTTGTTATACTACAAAAGTACGAACTTTTAAAAAATTGAAAACTTTACTGAATTCATGGTTGTAGTGGAAATAATATTCTTTTATTCCTCTCCAATTTAAATTTCAATATAAAAAAGTATTACGTTGTTTACACACATACGTAGATATTAAGAATATGTGTATATATTCATTTTTATGTAACCCAAAAATAATTACAGCAAAAGAATTTCTGAAATACCAGGGTTACTTTACAAGGTTAGCAAGCGTTTTATTTCTTATAAGAGGTTATACATAGAAATGTTTGTACTTACAGACGAATGTCGCTGCGGATCCTCATTAGACGCTCGACCTTATTCTCTCCTCACGCGCAGAAAATTACAGCCGTGTCGGCATGTACCAACATTGCATTTGCTTCGGCCGTAACCTCGTCTCGTGTTGAGTTTTTTATTTTTTAAGGTTACCTCTGGCGCGCGCAGATGCTGCAATTCCACAACGAAGACGAAGGGGGGAAATCTTGCCGCGGGAGAAGATGACACTCCGAAATTATGTCAGGGTGACATCACCGCCCGACGTGACATTGACAAATTACCGGTCACACCCCAGAACCGTCCGCAAGCTAATAAAGTAGTGCTTTGCAAAACAAAATTACCTTCCTCTCTTCTACTCTTCCCACCCGCCGGGTCTTGGAAAGGGGTATGCGAGTCTTTTTTTTTTGTTCCCCTTCTTATTCTCGTGTGGGTGGCGACTGTCACGTGCGCTCGGAGGTGGCGGCGTCGACATGACAAGATGGCGGCGGCGCCGTACCCTGTAATGACAGCCGTGCTCGATGTGGAATGGACCGCGCGTTGTTGGATGGGGGTGATGGGGAGGTAGGGGCGACCCCTAGCGCCTCGCATGTGACCCCGGAATGCGCATGCGCGCGCTTCTGTCGCTCCGTTCCATTCCCCTGTCTCTGTCTCTCTCTCGCTCGCTTCGCCTATTTCACTTCCTGCCCACACGTTCTCCTCCCACACCTTCGTCGTTCGGTTTTCCCACACACGCCCACGCACGCACGCATTCGCGCTTGCGCACACCTGTCCGCCTGCATCTTCTCTGCCCAGCGGGGAGTGCTTAAATTGCCGCTCTTCCCCCCACCCTGCTTATCATGAAACCATTCCACTAGGCCCATTACGTATAAGCACCCTCCATACCATTGTATGAAGGAGATGGGCAGATGAGGGTTTGCGAAATTCAAGAACAAAAAATAAAATGGAAATTTATGTTTACCTCGCATGGTTATGCGTAGAAAGGCTGCATTCCTGGCTGTACTGGACTGCGAACTACTTGGCAAAGTCTATATACTCCATTCACGGTTACTATCAACTTTTCTGAAGCCGTGCCAAAGTTGTATATCCAGGATATTACACCGCCTCCTGCAAACAAAACTTAGAAAATAACACCAGACTGCCAACGCACCACATTCGTGGGCACTCAGTGTAATAATATTTTGCATAAGAACTATTTATTACTAGACATTACGAATACAAACTTTTCTCCCTGTGTTTATTCATATTAGTTATAAATAAAATATAGTAATTTACATATAAATTATATGTAAGTGTTTAATTTAACCAAACAATAAGGTACGTTTATGATAGCAGAAGTATAAAACGATTATGATACGTGACATATTTAGGAAACATCCAAAAAACTAGTAACGTTGCAGGTTTTCAGGGGTTATATTTACCGTTAATCGCATACATATATTGTAATTATATATGATAACAGAGTATTAATTTATGTAGCCAAGTAAGTTAATATAATTTCTAAATTAATCTTTTTAATAGGATTTCAAGAAAATACCGTTAAATCTCTGGTTATTTTAATAGTTTCTTGACATAGAGCTCATATGCAAGTATATTTAATTTGTTTCCAGACGATATTCAGTATTATAAATTTGTTTGTTATTTTTTATTTCATCCCTAGAGGGTATTAAACATTGAAGGTTTATTAAACAAATGCACGAAATAAAATATACTAGTTGTCTCTCGTCTCGCCATCGCTGATTGGCGGAGATGTGCCATGGTCAGACGACAGCTAATCGGAGGACAGATGACATCGTAAGTAAGGCAGAAATAAAATCTAACGTAAATTTTTCTAACAGATAACATACCACCACATCCAAGGATGGACGTAAGCATAGCAAAAATAAGTTTTAATGATATCATTAATGATTAAATATATATACATATAATTATAGAATTCCATTTCTCTAAGATGTTTGAAAAGAATGGTATTAATTTATGTTGTATTTATTAAGAATATGGACGAGATATATGAATATAATTAGCCTGAAGTGATGAACGAGTAATATTTGCATAATTTTTTGAAGCAGAAGAATTGGAAATTAAAATCTTGGTAAACTTGAAATTTCAACTTTCTGGTCAAACTGAAATGATGCAACCTCATCCATGAGGTGCTTTACCAAAGGTTTGATTCAAAAAGTGTGAAGATACTGCGAATAGACTTTAACCATAAAATGACTCAAGCAGTGCTGTAAGTTGGACTCGACACAGTCATTGTTCCGATCTCCTCACCAAATAAGCCTTAAGAGCCTAGAAGAGCAAGCTCGACGAGAATGCTGGCAACATTTGAGACGAGTTCGGAATTTGACACAGCGTGCGGGAACTACTGAATATAAAAATGACCAGGCTCCAGACAAATCACAGCCGCAGTACACATGGAATGGACCACGTTGATATACACTTTGTCGGTGTCGCAGTCTCCGATTTTCCGGGAAAGCTTTAAAGGTTCTGCTATTCAAGTTGCCTTCCGTTATGATTCAGCAAAGGCGGACAAGCCTCGCAGAATGCAACGACGCGTCAGCATCCATGCCAGGCGAAGAATCCAAAACACATTACACCAATAATAGTTTATAAAACATACCAGAGAGGCGGCACGGTATCTGGGACAATTCCGCCACCAGAAACTATGTAATACTCGGCAACACTTTGTACGGGGTCTGTCAGTTAGTCTTGTATGAGGACCCACGCCGAGATAAAGCCATTAAATGCAGTTTGGCATGCCGCTCGTCGCTTTCCGAATCAACACACAGCCTGCGGAGACGATATCATTCTGGTTAGTCATATAATGTAATTGAGTAGAACGTCCCTCCCCAATACCTTATATTTAATGTAAATCATAACAGTTCAATTAAATACCTGCTATGTCTTCATAATCAACTTCAGCCCTTCCCTCATAATAGTATAAACCTTCCATAGTCTCTTAACACTAGTATGAAAATACACTGTTGTTTGTGAAAATTGAAACACCCGGAAAGAATGTCTCGAATGAATCCAAACTCGGACGATGTGTAGAAACGTATACCAGCAATAAGTGGTAACGATTGCAGAGAGCTGGCATACACGTAGGCCCAGCAGCGCCCTCTCTTGTCTGACTGGGAAGGTCCTTGTTATGCCAAGCTGAGTCAATGAAGAGCCGTCAAACGAAGTGAAAGCAAGTACCAGTATGCCTCGTCGACGTCAAAGGGTGCCAATCAACATATGAGTGAGTTCGGAAGAGGCAGAATGAACGCTCTCCGGGTAACGGGTTTGCCATACCGTGACATTTCGGTTCGTACAGGGCCTGCTGCTACGACAGTGATACGTGTGTGGCACTAGCAGATAGAAGATATTCGTATGCAGCGACGAGCGGGTACTGGACCAGGCAATGCGATCACATCACGGTATAACCACCATCTTGTCTGCATATCCGTAACGGACTGTACAGTCTCGTCCACAGTTTTGGCTCGACATTGGAGCACTGCAACAGGTGTGGACCTGTCTGCGTCGACGGTTCAACGCCATCTGCTGTGGGCTGGACTGGTGGCACGCATGCCATTGCCTCGGCTTTCAGTGTACAGAAACCACAAACGCCTCTGACTGATATGGGCACGTGAACGGCGCTGCTGGATTGCTGAGTGGTAAATGTAGTGTTTTCGAACGAGTCCCGCTTCAACCTGTCCTACAGTGATACCTGCATACGTGCTAGACGCTACCGTAGTGACCGTAATCTGGTAGCCTGCATTGTGGAGCGGCAAAGCGGACAAACGCCAAGTGTGATTGCGTGGGTCGCCATTGGATACACCATGCGATCTCGACCCCTACGTATTGAGGGAAATCTGAACAGCAACCGCAACATAAGGGAGGTTTTATAGCCCGAGGTACTGCTCCTCCTTCAGGAAACTCCACATGCCATATTTCAGCAGGACAAAACCCAGCCACATGTGGCGAGGAATGTGCAAGCCTTCTTCAATGAACGACGGGTACCACTGCTTCCCTGGCCTGCGCGTTTGCCTGAAATGTCACCCGTCGAACCCGTCTGGGATATGGTTGGTTGGCGACTTGTTCGTCATGGACTTCCAGAAACCACTGTTAATGCTTTTTTCACTCGCATACAAACCGCGTGGATGGAAATTCCCAATGAACATATCCAGGTCCTCTTTGATTTATTGCCACGATGTTTAGGGGCTCTGTTTGCTGCGCGTGGGGGCTTCACACCATACTGAATCCTCAAAGATATCATGTGCATGTCCGTTATCCTAATTAATTGTGTTTTTTCACGCACCTAATCTTTGGTGTAAAGTTCAGTTCAGTCACACGTATCCTTCTTGGTGTTGCATTTTTCAGAAACGTTAGTGTGTTAGTAAGATATCACTTCAATTCTCCCATAGGCTCGTTCTCTTACGGCTACCTATTCGGTCTGATTGGCAGTCAGAACACCACTTGTCTCAGAAATTATTTGAGATCAAGGCACCGCACTGGCCAGACTATTTCTTAAAATCGAATCTCTTCAAACCACTCCTTCACCTACCTCGCTTGATGAAAAAGCCGTTTGTCACGTAGATACGCCAATGTTATTCTATAGGCTGTTCACCATTACTTCCAACTTTTCTGAATTGTAAAGAAGCCGTGAAATGACTATACCAGCCGGTCTTATTACTCAGGGTGCACAAAGAATGGAAGAATATCTGTATATGTAGGCCTAGCAAATCAGAGCACCTGAAACTCTTCACTTAAGATTTGTGAATGTTATGAAGAGTTTCGTATCACCAAAGTACAAACTAACGAAATACTTCCATAGAAACGATGTATTAGATATTTATCTCCCATCTTAGGCTCTGTTTTTAAGAATCATTTCGGAGGCAAGGAGAATCGTCGCTCCCACAAATTACAATAATAATGTTATTATTACTGAGGCGAAAAAATTCTTGCATAAAACCTCTATTACTTATGGTTTTTACACTTAAGGACAACATTTGAAACGGTACCTCTTCAAATGTGCGTGGCAGGATGCATTCGCGATTTTCTTGGCAGTAGAGGGTATTGGCATCCATTTAACGATTGTCGACCTTACTGTTCTTTGTCGTATCCCCGTTGAGAATTTCGTTAGCAAAATTATATAATTTCCTCAATGCGATTTTCACTGGGGGCTGTGGAAAGCGAATAAGGAACTGTGTGTATGATTATTTTTCCAAGAGAAAAACTATTGCTACAGAGTTACGTTCTGTTGGGAGAGAGAGTAAGAGTTCTGAAAACGGCGGAGAAATTCTTCAATATCTTCCTTCCTTCGACAGAATTCTCTATATTCAGTTTTACTGCGCCAATTATTTGTTTTCTGTTGATAAAATGACCGGAACAGACTTTTGCTGTATCTTTGCACGACTAATTTTCCTTCCATTAGTTTACATAAAAATCTTATCTGCTTCTTGATTTCCAACTGGTTTTTAACGTACGTGTGACACAAAAATTCAGGACATCATGAAGTTGAAATTTTGGATAAAAGTAAAATTTATCGTGCTTTGAAACAACTCAGTCTAGATAATCCGGACAACTCATGAACCAGAACTTATGGCGTGTGCTGTCCATGGAAGCAGAGGAAATGGATCCATGATTTGCAGAGAGTCATCCAGTCAAAGGGGAATATGAACGAAAAGCATGATAAACGCATCCAAGAGAAAAAAACTCTATAGGAGGGTTTAAAGAAGAATTAAATGCGGGCATATATAGTTGGCACTCACGAAGTATATACCACTTTCACAGCCGCATAATCTGCGCTAATCTACTTGTAGCACTTGAAGGCTAATCTAGATAATTAAAGAAATTAAACTGGACACTACGTGGCTACCTCTTGTAAAAAAATCACAAACCCTTATCTTCCTCTACGGCGAGGTACGTCTACCAAGAACTCAAGATTTATTAACAATAACCCCAACGGACAGCGTAGGATACGTAATGTTAGATAAAATGTGTGCTTAAAGTGCCTACGAGATGGCACAGAGATGCAGAAAGCTCGCCACGCTGGTACAAAGTCAACATATTTTATACAGTATCACAAGGGCAAATATCAACGGCAAAGAATCTTTGAGTGGCGGGAACAGCTACTGCACCGAAGACAGCACAGTGCAAAACATAGTCTGCGCAGAGAATATAGGGGGGGGGGATGCAATTTACACCCAGTGTTTGATCGTGAATGGGTGATGTTGTCCAATATTACGATACCTCAGGACCTGATTTCCATGACATGCTACCCAGAAGTTGATACCCCTACCAACATCCTATTAATTCAGCAGTGCATCTCATCATACCAAAGAAACGTACCAACACCTTACTCAAAGCTTTAAAAAAAGTCAAATGAATAATTATCAGGATTCGAATGAGTGTGTGAAGAGATTTGGGTGGCTCTTAATATCGAGGTCTGTAGAGCCAATGAGGGTGATGCGATGTGAGTATAGAGCAGCGCCGGAATGCAAGGGGAGGGATACGGGAGACCCCCCCTCCTCCACCAGCGGCATCGTCCGGCACGATTCCCACATGCGAACATCCGGGGGTGACCACGCCGGGAATCGAAATCTGTTTGCGTAGGTCGGAGTCGAATATTCTAAGCACTACACCACTGCGGCCCACATCAGGATTATAAATCCGGATATATCCAAGGAGAAAGCATGGCTTACTTTGCAGGGTGGACTTTCTTAATTTTACCCGAAGAACGTAGGATTGCTGTGATGAGTATGAATATGGCAGTTACAATGATAAGA
The DNA here is from genome assembly GCA_002778355.1 of Clitarchus hookeri. Classification (NCBI taxonomy): domain Eukaryota; kingdom Metazoa; phylum Arthropoda; class Insecta; order Phasmatodea; family Phasmatidae; genus Clitarchus; species Clitarchus hookeri. The sequence goes on along the minus strand of NQII01009587.1, from coordinate 18,908 downwards.
ACGAGTGTGGACATCGTGATTTTGATTATGCCATTAGAGGAAGTGTCCGCTACTTATTCAAGAACATTGTTTATTTAAGTTCACTGCAGTATCCTTTAAGGAATAAAATGCCAGTAAATAATATTTATGTGATTGTAGTAGTAAGATTTTCTTCGTTCTGGGACAAATGGATAGGGGGTCGAAGTCGATGTATTCCAATTCAAGAGCAAGGATGTAGGAATGGAAGCTCTCAGCATTCCACCAGCTTGGATTTCGTCATGCCCGAGAGTTCAAAATTGTCTGTTTTACCCAGAAATCGCATAATAAATTGTTTATTTTGCTTCGAAATAGCTTTTTTTCCAAAAATTTCCAAAAATTGGAAAATATTTTGATTGAGTCCTCAAATGAGCAAAGCAGACTCGATGCTTCTACATATATGAGCCACACTGTCCTCAGAGCATGTCCAGTGGACATGCCAGTGGGCAAGACCATCAAAATCAACCGACAATAACAAACGACCAGACCAACAAAAACCAGCACACCAACCACCAATATCAGTCAACCATAAAGACTGTCAATACCAGCTGAACAAGACCATCAATACATGCCAACCGAATGAGCCAATAATAACAGCCAAAAAACAAACTGACCATACTACCCGACCAATATAATAGCCATCAAGACCAGGCAACCATACCCACCGTCCATATCAGGCAACCACACCAGATGACAATACAAACTTACCATAACATCTATCCAAACGAATAATCCATACAAACCAGACATACGAACCAACCGTATCAAATATCAAAACCAACCCAAAATACTAACATAGTATACCAAGTGATCATACCATGCAACCATACAAACTTCCTATACACCAGTCAGCCATATGATTCGACCAAACCAAACTGTCATTCCGAGCGCCCTGACTCAACTACAGTGACGAACCATCTACCCACACCAGCAATCCATACGAACCAACCATATCACAGAATTACGCAAGCCACTTATACGATCCATCCATACCAGCCAACCATATGATCCGACCATACCAAATTGTCATTACAAGCTACCAGTTCAACCAACACCGACAAACCATCAACCCAATCCAGTCAGCCATACGAACCATTCATACGAGCCAGCAATATGAAACAACCATACCATCTGACCATACGAACCAACCATACCAGCTGTCCATGTGAACCAACCATACTACACAGATATACGATCCCACCATACCGACTGACCATACGAACCCACCATACTAGTCGCTCTTATGAACCATTAATACAAAACGACCATACCAGCCAACCATATGAACCATCCATTACAAACACGCATACCAACCAACCCGGTCAATAGACCAGCAAGACCAACTGGGAATATCAACCAACCATACGAGCCCTACCATACCATCCATTTCAGTCACACACCCATCCATACGAACCGCCCATACCATCCATATGAACCTGCCATAGAGTCATCCATACCAGCCGACCATAGGCACCGAACATAATCAACCATACGAACCAACCATACTGGCCAGCTATACAAACTGACTATACTACCCTTCCACGTGACCTTTACAAGCCACCCATACCAACCATCCTTACCAGCAAGTAATACTAACCCTCCATAGCAAATAAGCCATTCTGAGCAACCAGAATAACCAACACAGATGGACCAACCACTCATACCAGCTTGCCAAACGAACTATTCATACCAGGCAGTCCTACAGGTCAACCATACAAGCATGTGGTGGGAGGGTAGGAGCTTGGGGGAGGGTGTGGGGTAGCGGACAGGTGATGGGTTGCGGAGGGGTGAGAGGTGTGGAGAGATTTGAGTGGCTCATAACAGCGAGTTCTTGAGAGCCGATGAGCATGATTGAGGTGAGTATGTACCTGAATGAAATGGTGGGAGAAACAGGAGATACCTAATAAAACCCGCCGATCAGCAGCATCGTCCGGCACGATTCCCGCATGCGAAAATTCGGGAATGGCCCGGTCGGGAATTGAACCCAGTTTACCTTGGTGCGAGGCAAGCAGGCTAACAGCTCAGCCACTGTCAGCCCCGAGGGGGGAGGGTTGGAGAGGAGGGAGCGAGAGGTGGATGTGGATGGTTGTAGGGGTTTGGGGGATGTTGGTTGTTGTGTAAGAGGGGGGCTGGGGAGGAAGCTGGGGTAGAAGGGTGGGTGGAGGTGATGGGAAAGGAGGTAGGTTGTTTGTGTGTGTGTGTGGGAGCATTCTTATGAAGGGTGGAGCAGGATTGTGGTTGGGGGAGAGAGTAAATACCCCTTATCCACCTGATCCACTGAAACTGGATCTGAGTTTAAATTCCGTTTTTCTGCTCTAAGGACTTTTTGACTCTCGCATCGAGGAACCTCGAGTCTGCTTTGCTCATAAGACGACTCGATCGGTACATATTTCCATTTATTAGAAATTTTTTGGGTAAAATGTCGAATTTGGGTCCATGTAAACTATTTAAGTGATTTTTGGGTAAAACAGAAAATTTTTGAACAGTCGGACGTGACGAAATAAAAGATGACGGTCAGCTTCATGCTAAGATCCCTGCAATCTTGCCCTCGAATCGGACGATTCCAATCTCCGATCCCCTTGTCCCAGAACGAAGAAAATATTTCTACTGACTGTTCATCTGGAGTTTTTATTAGAGGTGGAGGGTAGTGTAGTACTTATGAAAAGAAGCCACGTTGTCAAGAACGCTTGATCAAGTGAAAGTGGTAACCCTTTCATTCCCACAATTTATGGCTTATAGTGTTCCAAATTAATACTTTATTGCGTACCTGGCATAATGTTGTTATCACAACCAATCAACTGTAGGATTATTGTTCAGTGAATGGTGGTATGAACCAGTCATAACGCAGATCAGTAGAACAGTTTACGAATCAGTTATCCACAGGGAGGATTATTGGGCACTGAGCCAAATATAACCTTCCAGTGAGCCTGACAATTCTCTACACTGGGCCTGAAAGGGTTAAGTTATTAGCAATATACAGAGAGTACTGTCATGCCAATTTGCAATACTATGGGTATGAAACACACAGAAACTGAACGNTTACGAATCAGTTATCCACAGGGAGGATTATTGGGCACTGAGCCAAATATAACCTTCCAGTGAGCCTGACAATTCTCCACACTGGGCCTGAAAGGGTTAAGTTATTAGCAATATACAGAGAGTACTGTCATGCCAATTTGCAATACTATGGGTATGAAACACACAGAAACTAAACTGAATTAATTTAGTGCCGACAAATTTAAACTTCCCATTTAACACGACGTTTATGAATGGGACAACGTTCACATCACTGAGAACCCTAGAAGCGCTATTCAGCATGTCCTCTATAAATATATGGGGTTACGGACTAACCACCTATGGTTGATGTTATGATTTTCCACGGTAAAGGAGACACTTTATAAACCAATATCTGAAAAATTATTTCCCTTCATATATCTATGTGTATTTTTTAACTACACAATGATTGAATAACTGACGTTAAAGATTACAGCAAATAAAAGCGGTATAATTATGTTTAAATTTCTATCTAAAGGAATATAATTTGGATAAGTGTCCAATAAAATGGTTCAAATTTCGGATATTTACATCGACGCATGGACAATTCGTTTTCTTCAATACGATTTTATTTTTACGTACGGTGGAAAAAAAAAATAAAACATTTCTGATGAAGAAGCAGGGTTTATCTTAGACAACATATGCCTAGTGTTCAAGTGGCACAAAATAATATGTTAAGCAAAAATAACTGAACATTTTAACCAAAAACCTATAACCTGAATTAATCCTTTAACCAGGCACTAAATTACGAATTAAGACCATTAACTTAATCAAAACAACTTTGTAAGATCTGGGCGCACACAACTATTTAAAGGAAGCGGTTTTTAGTTCAACTAATTCTTTCTCAGCGTAACCACGTAAGCCGAAAACTTGTATGCTGTCGTTGGATGTTAGCGTGGGAGCGCTGAACGAGGCGTTGAAACTCTGGGGAGTCCGACAAAGACTGAGGTGCTGGACTCGGGCTCCCGATGGCGACGAAGCGAATAATCACTAGAAGAAACCACGCACACTCGGTGGTCTTCCAGTCGCCAATGGCTTGTTGGCCGTCCAAGGTACACTCATAAAGAACTCTCCCTCCCCTGCATCCTACTGAAGAACCTAACCCCCTACAGGCATGGGTGAGTTACGCGAAAACGTCATCCCACGGTGTAAATAAGCAACGAACCCGGGACCCCGAAACATTGTTCGGAAACAGTAGAAGGAAAGCGGGAGTTGGCTGGCCACCCCCACACTCTCTAGCTCGTCGTGGAAACGGTAGTTGGTTTATTACTGAGACACCCTATTCCACCTACTGTAGACACTATTTCTTTTCCCTTTCTTTCCTTTCGTTTACCTCCCGTCCGCTCTTTTTGCTTAGTTTTTTCTTGCTGTCCCAGACAACCCAGTCTGGCAATCACGTTCTCAGCCATATTTATAACGGCAGAGCGGCAGAGAACCCATTCCAACCTTCTACAACAGTGTGTTTCCTTTCCTCCTTTAAGTCACGCGGGTAGCAGGTAGAAGTTACGGCTTGGATGTTCAAAACTACCGATGGCCCACGCACGTATCGGGTCCACTTTGTAAAGGATTTGCTCCCTAGCTTCTGGAGATTTCCCTTGGGTTGTTTCTTTTTGCTTTCTGCTGGAGTAGTTCAATACTTTCTTTGCTATTAGCACGCCGTTAGTCACACTTCTGGCACATCCAGGGCTGATTCTCAGTTATGCCTGCAAACAAAGGATGCCGTTCTGAAGATGCTTCGCGCCTGTACGAAGATGCGTGTGGTTTCGACGTTGAAACATACGTAAAACCGAGGCGGAATTTGTCTGCAAACGGACAGCAACGGCTAGGAGGAAACTGGAGAAAGTACTTCAGAGAGTGCATGAATGATCACTTTCGCTCTATAATTCCATCATCACACACACCCACCGTTAGCTATTTAACAATAAAACGACGAGTGTATTTCGATTCTTGACTGTCCCGTACGCTGCCTTTATGGCCGTTGTCTCTAATTGACGTCTTCCAACTGAATGCACACTCAACACGCCTTGAACTTTATTAAAGTGCAATTATCTCATGATTTCCCGAAGCGAAAGGATTTTCTGTCAGCCATATTTGCATTAAACTGCAGCACCGACTCTGGAGAAGTACACTCTGCATACGTTTTCAGTGCAATCGACAATTGGAACATGGAAAACGTTTGCACTTGGTACCAGTGCAGTAATTGGAAGACGCCATAAGACATTACATTCTCACCTCAAATCCCAAGTAACCCTTACCCTTGTGTGTGGTTTCACACTGTTATGAAGTGATCAGACTTTAGCTGAATGGCCTGCCTTATCACACCTTCAAACATTGAACCAGGGCATGAGCGTTATTGCAACAACACCTTGTGAAAGACAGTTGCAGTAACACCCTCCACAGGCCAGTAAACGAGGCCGAAAATATTAAACAACGCGCCCTATATAGGCCAGCGTAACACCAGGAGCGGCGTCTTTTATCGTCGACCCGACCAGAGAGAAGACCACTGAAGATGGGTGTGTCCGGCCGTCGTTAACCGCCTCCTAGAAACAGCCTCCGGCAACATGAACAAGGTGGCGACTTTCCATTTAGACTGTACTAGTAATGGCCTCGGGTAGCAATAAATCTTAATATAATTAATAAGCATCTTGGTATTAAATTTAAGCGCCCCCGATTAATAGTCACGTAAATAGTTATTGTATATTCTTTATGTTCAATAAACTCCATCTTATAGTGCTGTGCTTTTCCTTATCGTGACTCACTATTGAGCTACGCTCTTAGGCACTTTCACGTATGAATGGCTTAAAAGCTCATTCGTAACGATGGTCATTAGAAACGGAACAAGTGGTTCGAACAATATGGAACAGAAAGGAAAAAAAACCACTGTCCTGTATTAAGGAACCATCCCACTATACACCTGGAGTGATTACGGGAAATAAACCATAGGAAACTGAAGTCAGGATGACCGAACTGGAAATGGAATGTACACCCTCCCCAATGAAGTTCCAGCATGTTACCACAGCATCATCTAGTTTGGTTTTAAGGTATACGTATTACACAGAATGTGCCAGTTCAATGGTACTATAGCCCATTCATGGTAGTTTGCAACTTTTTTGAAGCCCTGATAAAGTTCTACTGTCTGGGTATTCCTCAGACTCGTGCAAAAAATGCTTAATCAAGTCCAGATAATCACACCAAAAGGACAAATCATTGCATTTCAGCGTACTCAGTTTAATAATGTCTTGCATGAAAACTATTTCTTACTAGAGATTAAAAACACACCAATTTTATCTGTGTTTTTTCATATTAATTATGAATGAAACATTGTAATTTAAAGATAAAATATTAGTGAAGTTCAATTTAACAAAAACAAAGTACTTTTATGTTAACATAAGTTTAAAACGCTTTTGATACACGACATATTTAGGAAACCAAACACGCCAGAAATGGGATGATATATGAAAGGTTTGATTCAAAGAGTGTGAAGATACCGTACGTAGATTACAATTTGAAAAAGTGTTGTGGAAATACTGAATTGTATAAATACGAAATAAATCTAACAAAAATATTTTAGAGCAACGATATTTTACTAAGCCAACCTCCCGTGGCACAGTCGGTTGGTTTGCCGCCGGTCTGGAGTGCGGAAGGTTTTGGGTTCGAATCTTAGTTAAGATTTCGGTGTTATTTTGGTCATAAGTATAAGTTGACATGCCGTCCCCTGACAACCCTTCAAGAAAAACATCGGGGAAGTTAAAAAGCCCTTTCCAATAACAATAATATTTATTTAAGAGACATAACGTTTTGAGTGGAGTGTAAATATTTGGACGGGTTTTAACAACAAGGTATTGAGAGCCGATGAGGGTGAAGTAAGGTGAGAATTGAGCAGCGATGGAATGAAAGGGCGAGGAAAACGGGAGACCCTGAGAAAAACCGCCTACCAGTGGCATCGTCCGGCACGATTCCCACGTGCGAAAATCGGGGAGCGATCCTGCAGGGAATCACTAGCTGAGAGGTGAGTGGTCTAACCACCACACCACCGTGACCCCATATAACGTTTTGAAAAGTTACATTTCTTAAGTGGGTCTCAATCGCAGCTAGCAGTTGCAACACACGATCACAGAATGAGTGCAGCAGTAAACAAATAAAATTTAGCTTGTGTACAGTAACATGTGTTCACTTTTAAGATATATTAAAAATTTATCTTGTCGATACCTGCGAAAAGATTTTCACTTACGGTGTCTCCCGACATGGTTGAAACACTTCACGTTTGCAGCGCGTTGCAAGTTTACCAACACAGAAAATGCTCGTGGTGCTTTTATTGGACGAATGCTAACAGAACGCAGTGCGTTGAATGTTGACAGAGCTAGGAGAGCAGTACTACTGCATCTACACCAGTAATTAGTCCAATGCTTTGAACAGCTGGCACAATATTTTCTGTCGCAATCTACACCACACTGAATTTTGCTTCTATCCGTTTACTTAAACATCTAATTTTGCAAACCGCTAGCTCACCATAACGAATCGCATTGTTCGAAGAGGATGCTACCGCGTTTGGTTCGTTTTTATTCAACACTACCGTTCTACAGTACACAAACTAAACTTCCACAACTATATTGTTAAAACGTATAAGGTAAGTCGTCAACTATTCAAACATATTCACCCTTGCATTCCTTTTTTAAGACTTCTGACATACATTCAGAGTCGTTACTAAACAAAAAATAAAAAAATTATAGTCCTGTGCTGTGTGAAGATCGACTCACGGACATATCAGGTTGCCCAAAGTATTGTTCTATATGCATATGTATTAATGTTGTCATGTCATTAATCTTATATAGTCTGCTAGGAAATTACAGAGTCGAATCACATTATTACGACCACGTGCTAGTATACAGAGAAACCGCCTTTCGCAGCACGAACAGCAGTTAGACGAGCAGGCAGTGACTCAGTCACGTGCTGATAGGTCTCCACAGGTATCTGGAGCCATGCTGTCTGCGGTGCGTCCCACAATTGTTGCAAGGTGAGTGGCGGAGTAGACAGAAGGCGAACACGATGATCGAGGTGGTCCAACCGATGTTCAATTGTAATGAGATCGGGGCTATTTGGGGGCCAGGGAAGAACTTTGAAGTCTTCAGTGTGATCTTCCAGCCACATGCGGACACTTCTAGTAGTAAAGCAAGGTGCAGTATCATGCTGGAAGATGCCATCTTCCCAAGGAAAGACAATCATCATGTACGGGTGGAAGTGATCGTAGAGGATGGTTTCATAACCAAATCTATCAAAGGTTCCTTCCACACTGATGATGGGACATAGAGAATACCACGAGAACATCTTCCAAAATTTAACACTGCCTTCACCAACTCGTGTTCGCCCAGCAATGGATGCTGGGTGTCTGTTCTTCGACGTGTCTCGCCGGACACACTGACGTCCATCCGTTCCATGCAGCTGGAACCGTGACTCGTTGGAGAAGGCTACCCATCGCCTATCAGCAGTGGTCCAGTCGTCATACTGTCGAGCCAATGCCAGTTGTTTTCGTCGATGCACCTGTGTTAGCATGGGTGCAGTCACCCTCCGTCAACGCCAGAGCCCCGTCTGCAGAATGGTTCGCTGAACAGTTGCGGTAGAAAAGTGTTTGGATGCCTCTTGGTTCATTTGAAGGGTGAGCTGTTCCACTTTACCCCGTCGGTTAGCCTTCACGCACCGTCGTAGTCGACAATCACCTAGGAAATCAATGGCGGGTGGAACTCTACAGTTTTCACGACGGTTGATCCTAATGGTTCTATTCGTCTACTCACGATACACCTTTACCACAGAGGCATGTGAACAGTTCACAAACGTCGCTGTTTCCTAATTTCTGCCCCCCCCCCTCCTTCTTTCGAAAGCCAATAATCATCCCTTTTTGGAACTCGGTTAAATGGCTTCCCTTAACAATGACAGCACGAAGTGCAATATGTACAGCCAACCTGTCGATTACATTATATACCTGGTTCACCAGCCCACGTCACGGGCCATACGTCATGGACTACGCGCTGCAGATGGCACTTCTAGCCGGTAGTCATAATAATGTGATTCGACTGTGTATTTACGTGTACGTAGTCTCGTATAGTTAAAATATAATCTCTGTTATGAAATAAGACGTTACTTTGTAAGCAGGAATGAAAGGAAATGTCTTGTAATCGAAGCTGCTGTCTAGATTTCGGCATACTTATTCTCCATCATAATTAAGCTGTTGTAAAACTGCTTAACTCCCTGATCAGTGTTACTTGATGGTTTATAGATATTTTTAAGTTAGAGCTGTAAATTTCAAACAAAAATTTTCCATTAGTCATTTTTTATGCATTGGTGCAGTCTTAACTATTTACGTAATAAACAGGATTTATTGAAAATAAATATGAAATATTCATTAAGCCATTCGATGTTTATTCACTGTGTTATGTATACAGACTAACTAAGCATACGTTATGAATTTCAGTTACATAATAAAATAAGCCCAATTTTCTGATAGTTCAAATAAAAAGGGGAAATTTTATATCTGAAGTCATCAATAACGTCGATTATTTGAAGGAACCTGCAGAGAAATGTGAAGTTATGTAAAAATCTTTTATTATTATTGGTTGCTCGGAAACAATTGCTCGTGGTTTAAGTATATATTAAAGGAAGTGGTAGCCAAGTTTCCATACGCAGCTCTTTATGATTTGTCGCAATATGTCAGTAATTATTTCTAATGACCGTTACGTTCTCTTATATTTGTGCGTAGAATAACAAAATAGGAACTTAGGCAACTTAATGAAATACGACATTGTCTGGAAATAAGGGTTAAGGGTAGATAATTATACCCCTGAAGTATTAAAAGTGTTGTGGAACATTTGCTGAAGACAGCAGGTAGTTTGATGTGGTCGCAGTAAACAAAATATAAATACTTTAATTTGACACAATACCAGTAGTACCACAAGCACTGAGAATACCATCCCAATATTTTGCATTAATAATATACCCAATCACTTTATCAGAATAAAAACGTGAACGAGGATAAAATTTGAATTCCATATTACGCCCACGACTTAATTTTTTCTACTAACCGGCATATGATCTATTTAAACATCACCTAAATCATCATTCCTACTATTTTTGTAATAACTTACTAAAGTCGTCGTACTACCAGGATGAATATTATCAGGCAAAACCTTATCGTAAATGTTGAAACCAATTGAAAGTACTTTCCCTTCTGCAGTAGGTAAAATATTGTGAGTGCGAAAAGTACCAACTTTAAGATTTTCTCGAATCATAGGACGAGAACGTACAATAGAATTACCATTAATTGGATTTTTCAAGTAAATATAATAATTACTTAATTGTATACCACTCATGTAAACAGACACCCTACTCAACATAGCAGTTCTAAATGTGCCAATAAAAGCTTCTTCCCTATTTAAAACAGATGTAATAGAGGAGACAGGTTCACGATTAATCCACATAAATTCGTAACTGTTAACTTTATACAATTTTGCATTCGTCTTATGCTACATAAAAATTTACACATAAAAATTTTGAATTTTTTTTTTTTTTATAAAATTTTTCTAGCTCCAAGTTTGGAAGAACCCAAGAAGGGTGGCTACTGTGTTAACATGCTACATTTTAAGTCGTGCAAAACATACAGTTGAGACAAAACATTATAATTATAAATTTTATAGAAAGGTCCTAATACACGTCATACATTATATTTTAATTATTTTGTTTGTACTAACTTTACTCTAATTTGTAAAGTGAATTGTGTTGTAAAGTGAATTGTGTACAGACTGCATACACACTAAGATTGAAACTTTGTTGTTGTAGCATCTTTAAAAATAAATGGAAAATGGTAAAAAATCATGAAAAGTAAATTATATTACATTATATTGTAACCGGAATTTCATTCTCGACGCTGTCGCGGCAAGAGATTTTCATACTTTCTACGTAATATATAAAAATGGACAGAAGTTATTAATTTTTTTGACTGAGTGAGAAATAACAGTCGACTGAATTTTGAAGGTTTTTTGAGAGAGGATTGAAACGCGTTTCCAATCATTGAATAATCAGTAGTTAATTAGATTAAATTTTAAAACCACCCTATTTAAACAATTTCTAGACGAAGTTGGTTGTTCGGCAGAATAAGTACCGTACTGGAAATATCACATGTTACTTTTTGTTAATAATTTGGAGAAGACGATTTAATAAATCTTCTGAGAGAAAAGGAACGTATGAAGAACTATTCACTTACGAATTAATTGCAGGCTCGTTGCATATATGAAAAAATAAAAAAAGCAAACATTGAAAGATGTTGACCCAGATACACAATAGAATATTTTCTTCATATTTGGATCTTAGTATCACATAAACAATTATATTATAAAGAAAATTGTACTTGGGCCTAGAAAATCCTCAACCACCGCAAAAATCGCTGGTGAAAAAATGTAAAATACAGCTCGAAAATATATGTTTTGCAGCTGACTACATAAAACTTGGACATTTTTTGTCTTTACTTTTCACTGTTGCTAGCTTGTTCCTTAATTTTCGTAGGTAGTCGGCTCAAATATTTAACGTAATTCTCAGGAGAAAACCTACAGATTGATTGGAACCTCACGCCAGATTGTACGCCAGAACCCTTTGCGTAGCGTGGCTGTGTCACAAATGTTTACGTCTCCGATGTCGGCACAAGCGACAATTACATAATGAACCATTAATAAATAAGTTCAGGGGATAATAATATTATGGAGTATCAATTTATGGAGTATCAGGACACAGCGGAACTTACAATATACGCAAAAATTGTGTTTTAAGATTTGATATGCTCCAGAGTTAAATAGGTGAAAATTTTTTTTTTTTTAATTGCCAATATTTAGTTATTTGATAATTGTTATTCGGTGGAACCATTTGGGAACCGGTACTTCGGAAAATAATAGTCGACTGTGTATTAGTTTAAGAATGAGTGTCAATGAAGTTATCGAATTGTTTTAATAATCTTATTGAAACTAATTTCACCTATTTGCAGGAAATTGATAATAGTGGGAAACCATTTTCGCTGATTAAGTTTTGAAGTGCGTGGCAACTATTTATTGCACGAATGACCGTGTTTTAGTTCTAAAGAATAATTTATCGTTTTATGCATTATTTTACATTATTTATGAAATAACAAACCCAAAAATAACTCTCATATTTCTCATATAAGACTGATTGATAGATAATCCTAACCAAGTTGTAAAGCTCAGATTTTAATAACACACACATATTAACTTTCTTCAAAATCAAAAAATCAAAAATTAATTAGCACAGATACCAATTTTAGAGGGTGAATAAAGGGAAATGCGAGCTCTGTTATCACGACAAATATGTGAATTCCGTTCAGCTGATGTGCACCTTAGAGCGTTCATGGGTTTATAATCTGGCATTAAAAGTATATACATACAGGTTGTTCTGCGATGAAACCGACAAATATTCTCGCCAGCGTGTTCTAGAGGTCATTAGCAACAAACAGTCATATACACATGTAGGTTATAAAACCCCCATTTCAGAGTTACAGTAACGGGAAATGCAATAAACACAACATGTGTAGTTACTGAATTATAAATTTGTATTGTCTACATGTGGAGGTTTCATACAAGCTTTTCAAAATTGGCCTCACCTGGCCGGCCGTAAGCAGGTTGCGGCACGTTGTAACATGGAGTTCTCCCCCTGCACGTGTGCAAGTTCATTTCGGAGTTGAGTGGTGGCGCTAGTGTACGCCTGTGCCAACTGGTCTTGTGTGTCTGGTTTCCGTCCGCTGCACACCCTACTCTTCAGGCAGCCTCGGAAGAAAAAGGTTCAATGGAGAGAGGTCAGGAGACCACGGCGGCCATGAGACTCGGCCACCTCTTTCTATACACCTGCACGGATACTCTGCATTCAAAAATTCAGTCACAGTCCTGCTGAAGTGTTGAGGTACCCCATCATGCTACAACCACGTGCCACATCGAACTGCTAACGACACATGTTCCAATAAGATTCGTTAGTTGGTTTCCAGGAATTGTCTGTAGTAACGAGCATTGGGATTATCCTGTATGAAATGCAATCCCACTAGATGATTTCCAAATAATCCCCACAGCATGCACACTCACTAAAAACAGTTGTATATGAAATTTGTATTGATCGCATTTCCATCACTGTGACTCTGATACGGATCTTCACAGCTTACGTGTGTATGAGAATTTTGGTTGTAAATGACCTCTAGAATACACTGGCAAAGTTTGTCGGTTTCGTGGTTGAACACTCCATTATTGGAAGGGAGTTTTTTCATCCGTTAAGGAAATTTTGAAACTCAGTTAAGATGGAACGTACGATGCAGATTGCTTTGTCAGTGATTCTGGGTTTGATGAAGGTATCCTGAATTCTTTATTAAAAACAGTAAGCCACTTGTAAAGCGTTATAATTTACTTCTAGGGATTCGCCTTCTATTTTCTATTTTGATAACATTTCTGTGAATTAAATTAAAACGTAAAATTTCTGCCATTATAGAAATAAATATGCGAAACTAAACCATTTTAGTGCTACAATTTCTGTGAAACAAATTTACAATTTTTTTATTTATTTTAAAAGAAGGAGTTGCTCATTCTGAATAAAAGTTCACAAATTAAAGCAATATTAATATTTGGATATTCATTAAATATAATTAATTTAATTGTAAAGGTCTTAACACTTATTCAGTCATAATATAAGTGGGACGTTTAATTCGGCAAACTCATACCATTTTACCCGCGTGCTAAAAAATTCGCCTTTGCACCAGCTGACAAAACTATGATTCCCGTATTAATTATCTCTTTGAATTATTTGTTTTGCTAGGTAATTATTTTATTATTTAATATTTAACTATCATCGTTAATCCATTGCGATTTCATAAAAGAAACTATATTTAAAATACTCCATTGTATTCTAGAGATATCATCTAACATAACTAAGTACTTATACTTTTGCACTTACAACCGTAATTTATTGTAACAGCTACGAGAACAAGAAATGTATGCAAATACCACAGAAAGGCATTACAGTATTGTTACGAGCTGGGGCCCTTTTATTTATTTTTGTACTGTCTTTATATAAAGACAGTTATCACGTCAAAATCTCTACGAGACGAAATGGTATTCTGTAACTCAAAACCCCGTCCTGGCTGTTTTTCGAATGACTCGTGACTGTCGTTATATAAACACAGACAAACAAGGTGTCTTTATGGACTATAATGGAATGAAAATGGCCGCCGAATTGAGGTTAGTTCAAACAAACACATTCTAGAGGAAAAAATTACGCATTAGAAAGCTCCGAAAAGGAAAAAAATATTAGAATCTCTCCTATGTCCACACTAAAATGCAGGATCTGTAACACATTTAAGAGGCTAATTTAATTTTTATGTTCTGGTATCCTCTAACGTCCACGGATGTAGTGATGCTGGAAATGAATTTAAATAATCTGAAACCTTCTTCCTTCCGAAATTTATTAGGGAACAAATGTTGTTTTTAATATTGAAAATGTGCCATGTTAATGTTGGTACGTTACAAAACACACACTGTAATAACAGAAAACAAAAATCAATAACAGATAGGTAATTTCTGTTCAGAGCCCGCAGCGTTGCCAAACCTATAAGACATCACAAACACAACTATAAATATATATATATCTTACAGAATATCACGTAGAGATATTTATAGGCTGTTCACGGTTATCGGGGCATTTTTGATATCAATTTGTGATCTCACTGCCCCTAACTGTATATACTGTAAGGGACACACTGAGTGGCACGCACCCTGTAAAGTTGGTAATAACGAAAAGAAAGAAGTTCCATGTATTTAAGTTAAATTAAAAGTGATAGGTTAACATTTGTGAATAATGAAATTATACATTTTTCTTAGAGTTTTTAAAATGCATATAAATGTCAGAATAAGTGAATTTGTAAAATATTTTATTTGAATAATAATTTTATAGTTTTACTTAACCGACGCATGAATGACATGAATAAATAGAACATGCCAGAAGCAGTGCTAATTTTACACATGGTGGAAGAATAAGCAATGTGCATACAAATAGATCTTAATGAGGGCTTTTAATAAAAGTGCTCAGTTTAAAGCGAATAGCCTCTACCAGTTACCATATTTATTGTTATCTTGAATATAAAGACAATCACGGTGATTTATACCAAAAAACGTCAAAAATATTTTCTTCCCAAAAGTCGTAGTTGCACTAAAGTGAAGACGTTCCTTAGCACTAAGGCGAAGAGTTATTTTATCAGTGACAAATACTGAACAGCTGTTGAACACCCGCGAAGCAATTAATTACGAATTTCACTGAGAGATGTCTAGGGAGGGGCAGTTTTCACCCTCCTCCCCCCCTTGAACCCTAGACTGTCTTATCTATCCTCTTAAGATTATTGCTAATGATGGTGGAAGGACATTGATTACTAAACAAGAGCGCAAACACACTAATCTGCTACTTCTGGGCATCATGCACGTCACAGATGAAATCAGAAACCGCCGGGAACAGCTACTTAATGCGAAAACATGCGACCATATGTATAGAACTGGAAGCCAGCATTTTTGGAATAATTTTTTCAAACACTTCATGACTACACATTCTAATATACTGCTAAATTTTAAAGACTCAAGCCATAGAAGTAAAGTTAAAAATTGTTTCGATAGTAGTGAAGTAATTTACAAGAAACTTTTAGATTCAAAATAGTAGCAGAGTTAAATATATTTTCAATTTTTTTTTGTCTTCGCCAAATAACGAAAAATCTTTTACAGCCATTCAAATTAGCGTTACTCTGAAAATATTGAAAATGCGACTCGCGTTTTGTGGCAAATTTTGTTTGAAGTTTTTTCGGAAATTAGCTCAATAAGTGGCGGCATCTCTTCATATACTACATGTCTAAAAACAGTTATTATACTAGACAGCTTACAAATTAGTCGCGCCAATTTTTGTCCACAGGACATCCCCCACTCAAAATTAATTTAATCCGTTAAGCTTGAAATATTTATTGCCCATGAAACATCTGTCTTATCCATTTTCTTTCCCTCCCTAACATGAATTTACATAATCACACTTTAACGAGGATGTGAAAGGCATACTGAAGAACGAGGCAAGTAACTAGCGTGATTTATACGTGAAATCACATTTCATTAAATTAAAAACCATGTGAAAGTTGTTATGGATGTTATTATATTCTGGTGTACGTAAATAATATGTGAGTAATTTTTCTTCGCGCAAAGGGTCATGTCTTTTGCTGAGGCCTCGAAGTCATTTTCAAGAGGTTTCTCTAATGACCAATAATTTTTCTTCCTTGTTTGCGATCACAGCATTAGCCGGAGCCTATTAGCACTGTGGCTTTGAGCAAATATATAACCGCCCCATAAACATTTCTTCCGCTAAATAGGAAGAAGTTTTTAAAACACTGCCTCGCCTGCCTATTGGTTCTCTAGGAGCATAACGACTTACAGGGCAATTATCTCCAGCGTGTGAAGTCGAAAGAGAAGAAAGTTACTGGTTACGGTGAAGGGGTTGTTTCGCAACGATTTGCGTCACCGGCGTCCGAAAAATAAGCTGTTAATTGACACTTAGTTAAAAATTTGTTTCGTCCGTGCGAGTACGCGCTCGTTGATGGTTACACGTGACTTATGCGATTCCTCGCCACGCACTTAGAGAGCCGACATAATAAACATGGCGGCCTGTGTCGCTCGAGTACCGTTTGTACAGCATGTTTTCGTGTCCGCGTGGGAACTAAGGCGAACAGAGTTAGCGCATAGCCTTACAAGACATGAGATCGTAAACTTACCGGCACACGAAGGAGATATTAAATTTCCGTTAAATCGATTCCCAACTTTACTGCCACAAAAACGTCCCACGCTGGATACTAATACTAAGGCATTTAACTTTCAATTATTTTTTTTTTATTTTTCTAATGTTTGATTTTTACTATAAAATAGTAAACATCCTCATACACTTTATGTTGTATTCTGTGACCTCACTGATCACTTAGTTAGTTCTGTGCAACGTTTAATGTAATTACAGTCAAGCATATGCTGCCGTGAGGTGACTGAAATGAGTACTGGTACATTGAGTACAGTTTCAACGGTGAAATGTACGCTTAAGTATAATGAACTCTTGTTATGGCTAAAAGCTGGTATTGCAAAATAATATATCTAATCACCTTTTTCCGCTGTATAGTGTACAGCATATTCGCAGTATCTATACATTTTTTTTTATAATGAAACCTTTGAAAAATATCCCCATGTATCACGTGTTTGTTTGCTTTGATAAATTTGCCATATTTTAACAAGCATTTTATACATTTTAAATAAAATAATGTAATTTTTCGTTAAATTTGACAATTGCTTAAATTTATATATTAATTATAATATTTCAGATATATTAATATGTTTTAGTAATGTCTGGTAAGAAATAGTTCTCATGCAACATATGATCAAACTGAGTGCTTACAATCTCGGTGCGTTGTCGATTTGGCATAATTTTCTGCTTTTTTAAATTCTGTTTGCAAGAGACTGAGGAATAGCCAGAAAATGAACCTCCAGCAGGTCTTCAGAAAAGTTGTAAGAAACCATGAATTTACAATATATTATATATAGTATTGAAATATATTATTTATATAATATTAACATACATAATGCAGTAGAATTGCTAATGCTGCAGCAAACCAACGAAGGCACTAATTACTTGATATCTGATTTACCAAGGAGCACTATTTCTTCCTGCGAGATTATTTTCGGAACCTACGATTACTACGTATTCATAAGACATAATAGCGGAATTCAAATCTGTTTTTCCTAGGAAAATACACAGTATGTACATGATTGTTCAGCTAATATGTTCAACCTTCTAACCCGCTGAAGGTATCGAAATTTTAATTTCTAATTCGTAAGTTGCACTACAGGGTTCATAAGACATAGTCCGAGCTGTAATTAATTTATAGTCAGGCAACGCACCAGCTAGTTATACAGTATCACAGGTTTCGAACGTGTGCGAAATGTTCTTTGTTGTTGTTGTTGTTGATGTCACCAACGAATAAAAACTGTGTGTTCAATTTGATGTTCATAGCTTGATTACAATTAATTCACCGAGAAATCTTGTCTGTTTCACAGTCCACGCCAATGCGACAGAAGCGTCGCAACCTCGCAGTATATCGTATTTTGCAACGCACGGAGCACGTTCGTACCTTCGTTTTTCTCCGCCCTCCCACCCCAAGTGTGCAGCTAGGTACGTGTAGGAATTCCCCTGGACATCTCCCAGCGGACGACACAACAAACCCCTTCACATCTACAGGCATATACGTACACCGATGAAAACTCCCTTGTATCTCAAAAAGTGATCGTCGCATTTCCAAAATAATCACGCCACTAAACTTACCACTTAATAACATGTTGTGCGGTTGGTAGAAATAAGTATATTCCTATTAAAAATGAATTTTATATCGTTATCTCACTAATTAATTACATCTCGGGACAGACATACACGGTGCATTACGGGCCCCGTAGTTCCATTTTTGAATTCGAAGACAAAATTTTGATACCTTCAGTGGTTCAGAAGATGTCCGGGGTGAACATTTTATTTGAATAATCCTGTATACATAAACTAGTATAAACACGAGACGTTACCCAGGCATAAGAGGAGAACAAGAGACACATGACACCGTTTAAAGTTTGTCCGACCTACTTAGGAGGGGGGTCAATTTTGGACCCACACATTATAATCAGTTGGGTGCTGAAGAGCACCAATACAAAAATTTGGCCCAGATCCATCGAACGGTGTAGAATTAAGATACACGAACCCATTTT
>NQII01009586.1:17019-48664 GCA_002778355.1 Clitarchus hookeri | reverse complement strand
ACTACTCATTCGTATTTCAATTAATATGTGATGGTTTGATAAGGTTTCATGCAAGGAAAGATGATGTAGCTATTTACATGTCCAGCAGTGGATGTGGAATGATATGCGATGTACACCGCCTACTCTTCCCGTTTTGAGGCCATTCATCACGTTGAGAAATTTAGTAAGTCAAAGTTACAGAAAACGGAAAGCATTTCGTATGCCGTTTACAAAATTTTTTCCATGAGCATTGAAAGACTTTTCATTTATATTCTTCAACCAAACAAATCCTTGATTAACTGTAGTTACAGTTTTTGTAACTAATAATGAGTTATTTCTGATGGTAGTTTGAAAGCAAAACGGGCGCTATGCATACGTTAGCGTGACGAGACAAATCATTCTATGAAGTGAATTCGAAAAAACATTTCGGTGAACTTCGAGATGAAGTTGATAATTTGAAATAGTTTCCACTCCGTCGTCAGGCTTGGCGCGAACTCCAGCGCCGGTTCGAACACCACGTGAACTGCCGCGATCCACCGGAGTTGGTAAGAGTCCCGAGGTACCTGCTCACCGTTTGCACGCTTGTTACGGAAGGAAATACGGAGATAATAGTAGTGGTGGAAGAGACGTTCCCACCGGACACAGATAGCAACCGCCTTGCCACATAGTCCATTCACGGTTACTTCCTACTTTTCTGAAGCGTTGCTAAAGTTCTACTTCCAGGATACTCCTCCACCTTACACAAACAAAGCTAAACCGAGACTGGAAAATTACACCAAATCGACAACGCACCGCATTCGTGCGCACTCGGTGTAATAATGGTTTGAATAAGAACTATTCCTTAGCAGGCATTACCAACACACTTATTTTCTTTCCGTTTTTTATTAATATTAATAATAAATAGAATATTATATTTTATAAAAACTAAATAAGTGAAAGTTCAACTTAACCAAATATAAGGTAATGTTATGTTAACAAAAGTATAAAATGCTTGTGCTACAAGGGATACTTAAGAAACAACCAAACACGACATACATGGGGCGATTTTTCTAAGGTTTGGTTCAAAAGGTGTGAAGAAACCAAGATTAGACTATAAAAATTCTTTCTTCGCAAACTTTTGGCAACTGCGTGATTTAGACAACCACACGACCGGTGCGCGAACTGAGTTGCAGTTTGTTTGTAACACGCGGTTTCAAACCAAACTATTTAATATGTGCAAAATCTGATTGCGCACGAAAATAAATAACGCTTCAGACTACGGCGGAATAAAATTCCAACAGATCACAGTTGTAGCAAACACCATTTTGAAACTCTTCAGGATGGTATAATACGACGTTTCCAGTCATTTATAGCTTACAATATTTGGAGGGAATTCCTGTGAAATTAGTTTAGGACCCTGCACTGAACTATACTACTGACATTCCAAAGATAAAAAAAAATTAAAATAGTGTCACCACTTAGTCCTACAGGTACACGCAGCATGACGAGAATACTAAACGGTAGTTTTAGAGCTTTGCTCGTAGCGACAATGGTGAACTTGCTGCGCGAAGAAGTGACACCCTTATCGCTCCCGTGCTTTTGGACCCCGAAAGAAGAAAGCAACTCCAGGAAGACGAGACCCTTCAAATTTGTATACGGTACATTTGGTTTGCGTTAGTTAGGCACATTTGACATCAATCTTTAATGAAAAATTATTGCTCTAAACTATTGTCGCTACTAGGCCACCTGAGTTATACAGGCTGGTGGCCAGTAGTTTATATAGTTAAATTTTATTGGTGCATACTAAGGGCACCTGAGGTGGTTGCGTAAGGGGTCAACAAATGCTCATATTCTCCGTTATTTAACACACCAGCATTTAATTGATCTGAGGGTCACATAGTTATTACACACACTGGCGAGACTGAGCCCTCCTGCAAGTCGTTTGCCTGAAGGGCTGGTGGGCTTGAATACTATGCATCGGGGAAGGTTGTTGAAGGGAGACGTTTCTCTACTTATCTGTGACTGCGCTTTTGGTGATTTGTCTTCGTTGGTAGCTGAGGCATGGTGAGTTGGATGGCCCTGGTTCAGGCCCTCGGACTGGCTCTCGTTGGCGTGCTGTACTACATTGGCTTTTTCCTGCGGCTTTGACGGTCTGTCTCTGAAGTCTGGGATTGGTTCCTGTGACTTCTACTTTCCCTGCGATCCCAGCTGGCGTTCCTGGTTGGAGAGTGCTTCCTCCTCGTCCTGCTTTCGGCTATCGCGTTTCTGTCTGCATTCCTAACCGTGGAATCTGCCACTATGTTTTCGGAAATGAACTCATAAGTTCTCGGTACTTTTATTGGGTTTGTCTCGGGAATTTACACCTGAAGTTTCGGCTGTTCCTGTGTTCTTTCCTCGGTGACGTTCCTATTGACTCACTGACTGACTGACTGCTGGCCTCGTCGCCATACCTAGCATGACTACACCTTCTCGGGGAATGGCGCCACTCGTACTGGGGCTACCGCTCGTTTCCGNCACTGTTCTCGTCACACGATTGTTTACTCCCATTTCGGTTTCTCCCGTTTCGGTTGCATCAATCTCGTCTCGCGGCTGTACCGTCGAACAACTCCCGTCTCGGCTGGCGATAATTGCTCCCGAACAATTGACTGTTAACAACTGAATACAACTGACTGCGTGGGCTGGTCCCGAACTCCGGCCCATTGATACGACTGCCTCTCACCTAACTGCAATATCGGCCTTGCATCGCGGCTGCCGAACAACTCCTCGCTCACGACTGACTGCTCACGACTGACGACAACGCGACTGAATGACCATGAACCTTGGCTACTCCCGAATTTAACCTGTCTCCCGATATATTCAAATTGGCAGCCAGCTGATTGTGTCGAGAGAAAAAGGGACTTCCCTGGTGTCCCTGCGCGAGTTTTTTTGTATAGGATTTAGTGTCTCCTCAGTGGCTCATGCGCTCTAACTGGTGATGGAGAGAGTGGTGCGGCAAGCGTCTCGGGGATTCCTGGCTGCTGTGTCGGCACTAATCTCGGCGGGGGGTTACCCTGTTTCCTTCGCCGAGGGCTTATATCAGCTAATTTTCGGGACTTTCCCTGTTTTTCTCTCGCTGTGGTTCATCCCCGCATGTCCTTATACGGCGGGACTTACCGGGGGTTATTTCTCAGGGTGTGAATACAGTGCAATTCCTATCCCCTGTACTCGCCACGTGTCACTACGTATATTTTCATAAAAACATTTTATTCCTGCGCATTGACCGGGAATTGTGGAAAATCATTCTGTCTCATCCTATCTATAGAATTGTTAGTTTGATAGATGTAATTGCATTAATGTTCTGAACATTTATGTCGTATTGTGAAAAATTAAATTCCTTGCCAGATAGCTTAATCGTGGAGAGGTGCTGTAGCACATATTCCTCCCAAACGCTACATGGTTTCGCATAAAAAGATAGAAATGCATTTCACGTTTTGTATGTACATATATTTTGTATATTTTATTAGTATATTAGTTGACGTAGTTCACGAAGAAGCTGGTTGTAATTCTCTATGAACATTGCAGGGTCAACCCGTCCAGCCAACACTCCAGGCAAGTACCGTCTTTACAGCATGGAGTACTGTCCGTTTGCCCAGCGAGCTCGCATGGTGCTGCTCGTCAAGAACGTTCCTCACGACATCGTCAACATCGACTTGCGGAACAAGCCGGAGTGGTATTTCGACGTGCATCCACAAGGGAAGGTGCCGGCACTAGACACGGGAGACGAGGTGGTGGTGGAATCTCTGGACATTGCCGACTTCCTGGACAAGAAGTTCGCAGATCCTCCTCTCTACCCAGCTGATGCAGACCTGAGAGCTAGAGACAAGGAACTCTTTAAGAAATTTGAACTAGTATGTATCTTAGACTATAGAATATTCGTGGTTTCTTCGCTTTTTTTAATCAAACGTTTGAAAAATTACCTCGTGTAAGACGTGCTTGGTTGTTTCCTAAATGTATCATGTATCGCAAGCTTTGTATACTTGTGATAACATAAAAGTATCTTATTTTTGGATACTTACTTATATTTGGTCTATAAATTACAATATATCATTTGTTATCAATATAAATAAAAGCAAAGAAAATATAGGTGTGTTGGTAGTGCCTAGTAAGAAATAGTTTATATGCAAAATATTACTACACTGAGTGCACACGAATGCGGTGCTTTATCCGTGGGGTGTAATTTTCTAGACTTGGTTAAACATTGTTTGCATGTGGCGGAAGGAAATCCTGGAAGTAGAACGTAAGCAGGGCTCCAGGAAGGTTGGAAGTAACCATGAATAGATCTAAGTACTAAAATTTACAAACGAAAGTAAGTCTACGATTTAAAAAGGTGCCATGATGAATATTCAATTATATAATTAAGGCCTTAATAAATACAATTAACTATTTCGTTAATACTTTACAAACCCTTCACAGAATTTTGTAGTGAATCATTGCTTGAAACAGACTATATGACAAACGTGAATACGCGCCGGTAGAGAGAAAAACATTTTATTGGCTGCTGCAGATTGCTTTATGCCGTGTATTTACTTCACCTCTCCGAACATAGCTCACCTGTTTTGTCAACAAATATCTGTTAATGGTCCATTTTATAAGAGGGTGTTACCCTCTTCAAGAGGATCAATAACATTTACGATTCTACTGGACAGTGTTTATGAGCTCATCGTGCAGTCAAGTAATTTTGATAGAGCAATTTCTTCCATCGACGTAATGTATTTAGAGGGATTTTTTTTCTACTTATAAATTACTTTGTTCTTACTGGCCTAATGGGTATCATTAAATATGTGGGTGCAAGAGGTTAAATATGGGAACATATACTAATTTATTGTAGCACATATAGAATTCGGATACTTTCTTGAAAGTGTTGATTCCTATTTCAATTGTTTCATGTCGTAATAAAGTTTTGTCACGAAACAGATACTGTATTTGAAAAACTTGGCTTTGAGTTCCAAATAGCAATGCAAGTTCTAGAGGCTGTCTTACTATCGAGTGCACTTTTTGACAGTTCCCAAAGAAGAGTCGTGTACAGTTATTTCCATGGCAAAATATTTTCTGTTGATATACTGGGTCGGTTGACAGTCAGCTGAGTGTGAATACATAAACATATTCTGTTACAGAGGGGAGGGGGCACCAATGTATCCATAGAAACTGAATTTTACAGAACTGCCTTCAGAACTGTAAAAAAGTTTTCTCGTTTGTTATACGAAAGAGCAAGCAGGCATTCTCAGAAATTAATTTTTGGGGCTTATCACTTTATTCAGTGTATTAGATTAAAAGTAATGCCAGGAAGAAACAAAAAGGCTCGTGGTGTAACATTTTTAAGACGCTAGAGTCACTTCACATCCTCTGAGCTAATGACAATCAGAGCTTATTTTGAGCTCCAACCGTTATTCCGAATAAACTCAGGAGGAGGAGTTGTACTTTGAATGGAACGGGAAGACATCAGTTCAGGATTTGGAATTACACTCATTGTTTGATTACTTACACTGTTCCCTTAGAGAACATGTTATTTTGAGATGTATATATTTGATATGTAAGGATACACTGCTGAGATTATTAACAGGGAACTTGTTTACTGTAACATGTTACACTAATGAAGCGTGACTGTTCTTTACAGGTACCCCCGCAAAGCAGAACAATGGCCACAGACAAAAATCCTCAACTCCCAGAAGAAATAATTTCGTTCTACCAGGCCTTCAATGAAGAACTTGAGCAACGAGGGACTCAATTTCTTGGAGGTAAAATATTAATAAAAAATAAATTTTGATGGATTCTAGTTATTTATAGCTCGTTTATCTTATGGGGTTAATAATTTTGTTTTTAACACAATGCTTCTAAAAGAAGTTGGTTCTTTTCCTTGCCCTGAGGCCTGTTTAAAAATTAATTTAAACCCCGAAATTTTGTTTTCCAATTCACTCTCCTAGCTGTTTTTGTGTAACCTAAAACCCCAGGGAATGCATTATCAGTTGAACCTCTCTTTCTGTAGCATCATTGAGACACTGCATAAAACGCTTTCAGTAATATTATTCCTGCAATGAGTCCTCTTTCGAGGTAGACGCCGCCTAGGAGTTGTCTGCCATGATCTTATGAAAGGGGATGCACGTGCTAAACGAGGGGAGATCTGGGTATCCAACATTTGCATCTCTCCTTGAGATGTCATATGTGTAATGGAATGAGAGATAGTAAATACTACATTTGGGGAGTGAGAATGTGATAATCTACATCAGCATATCGCAGTGTCTGTACTAACTATTTTGTTCTTTACCTTTTCCTTGACGACTGGCTGCAGTCGGGTCCTTCTTTCTCGTTTTCATAGTCTCAAGAGCATGATATGTACTCAGGATTGTAGAAGGCCACTCTTCCTGCTGTCTTGCCAACAATCCACCTCTGCAGCTACCTATGGGCGTGGCCATTTGTCCCAGGACTCTCCTTGTGATACTTGGTCCAACAAGGTAGTTCTGGATGACAGTATCATACCTGACTTCTGTGGCTTTTGTTTGGCAATTATATTCACAGCATTCTGCATTGACCCACCAAATGAAAAATAAGCGATAGACTCGTGATGGAGAAAATACCCAAGTATTATTCGAATTAAAATGAAATAGCTTATTTAGGAATCAAAATGTGACAAATGTTTTTACATTTTGTTCAGTGCGATTCATACATTATTAATGAAATTATGGAAAAGATAACATAGTTATTACAGTGGCACATTTTTCTCAAGGAGCAGTAATATGTCAAACTTAGTGAATTATTTGTTTCTTTTATTATCGAACTAATCACCAAACAATACCTTTACAACACATTACCGTATTACAACCAGAACTAATATTTTGTTGTTTACCAATTGGTATGTCGTGTTAAAATTTAAAGAAAATTGGAGAACCCCAAAAACACTTATTCTAACTTAATGGAATGATGCTACAGCATATTCCAGTGACATACACTGGACAGCCAAAAAAATCGGTATAGGCATGCGTATGCAAATAACAGAGGTATGGACCAATCAGAGTTACGCGATGCGGACGGCAGCGCCTATATAAGACAACAAGCGTCTGGCAAAGTTGCTAGACCGGTTACTGCTGCTACAATGGCAGGTTATCAAGATTTAAGTGAGTTTGAACGTGGTGTTATAGTCGGCGCACGAGAGATGGGACATAGCATCTCCGAGATAGCGATAACATTTGGATTTTCGCGTACGATTATTTCACGAGTGTACCGTGAATATCGGGAATCCGGTAAAACATCAAATCTTCGACATCGCTGCGGCTGGAAAAATATCGTGAAAGAACGGGACAAACGACGTCTGACGAGAATCATTAAACGTGTCAGACGTGCAACCCTTTCTCAAATTGGCACAGATTTCAATGCTGTGGCATCAACAAGTGCCAGTGTGAGAACTATTCAGCGGACCAGCATTGATATGGGCTTTCGGAACGTTGTTGACTGCACTACACAAAGCTTGACTGTTGATGACTGGAAACACGTTACCTGGTCTGACGAGTCTCGTTTCCTATTGTATCGGGTGGATGGACGTGTATGGGTATGGATGGAGACATCCTCATGAATGCATGGACCCTACATATCAACAGGATACTGTTCAAGCTTGTGGAGGCTCTTTCATGGTATGGGGCGTGTGCAGTTGGCGTGAAATGTGACCACTGATACGTCTAGATACGACTCTGACAGGTGACAGATACGTAGGCATCATGTTCGATCACCTGCACCCATTCATGTCCATTGTGCATTCCGATGGACGTCGACAATTCCAGCAGGACAGTGAGACACCCCACACGTCGAGAGTTCCTACCGAGTGGCTCCAGGAACATTCTTCTGACTTTAGACACTTCCATTGTCCACCTTAATCACCAGACATGAACATTATTGAGCAAATCTAGGCTGCCTTGCAACATTCTGTTTAGAAGAGATCTCCACCGCCTCGCACTCCTATGGATATGTGGACTGCCCTGTAGGATTCATGGTGTGCTTTGCCTCCTGTATACCTTCATACATTAGTCGAGTCCATGCCACGTCGTCTTGGGGCACTTCTGCGTGCTCGCGGGGGCCCTACACTATATTTGGAAGGTGTACTAGTTTTTTTTGGTTCTTCAGTGTATAAATATCCCACAACTAGTGGGATTGTCGTGATTCACAATGATAAAACTGCGAAAGGATTGTAACAATTCATTCAGTTTTATGAAAAAGGATCAGAGGCAGCATGCTTATTCCGACCTTCCTCTTTATTATTTAGTCATGCCAATTGCTAACTTATTAAGACTCANCATGCCAATTGCTTATTAAGACTCGAATGTTTTACATTTTTATACCAGGGAACAGTAACCAAAATAATAAATAATGACATCACATTATGTACTTTGAAACGAGGGTGTCTGAATAGTGCGAGGTGACAGAGTTATTTGTTATTTTTAGCAGAACAATAAATACCCAGTAATTTTGTGGTGTGTCCAGCATATTTGTGGTCTGTGCAGGCAGCAGCCCGGGAATGACCGACTTCATGATCTGGCCCTGGGTTGAGCGAGCTTACATTCCAGTGACAATTCATGGGAAAGAAAAATTCCTTGAGGCGGGGAACACAAAGTTCCCTAAAGTGGTAAGGACTAAGGACGTAAAAAAGTTTTCAAAACATTTTACTTTTGCTAAAACTGGTGATTTTAATCTGCGTAGCGGATTTCTAATTGAGTATATCCATGGCAGCTAACTCATTGGTTAATAACTCTCTTTAGAAATGAGGGTATATAAACAGTGCAAAAATAAATTGTTTGTTCTACTTTTATTCTACTGATAAAGTTGCAAAATTATATAGAAGCAATGAAACTTTTCGTAATATTATATTTATTGTTTTTATTTTTACAATAAATTATGTGAAATATGTTGTTGAATGTATATATTAAATACATGTAACATATCGTAGTATTTGAAGTTCTATTACTGCTGTGCAACTGAAATAATTTCTTATGTAGATAATGGCCATAATATTTGCTGGATTTTTTTTACAGAGTATAATTATTTAGTCTTTATAAAAATAATTCTTTTTCAGTATTCCAGCTCTCAGCATTCTTTCTTGAAAGCAAAATTTTCATATTTCAGTAAATGTGACGGTTTTGTGTATTTGCGTATCATGACAGTTATGGCTTACGTATATCCAAATGGTGAGTCTAGTAACCTCATTACACTGTACACTACTCCTGTACAGTAGTACATCTCACTCAGTCTAATGCTTCTCAAGATGGGAAGTCTCTTGCCAGTGTCTATGGAATGCTGTGCTGGAACCAACCAAAAGACATCTTAAATTGTTTGTTACCAGGAGGTACTAAGCCCTCTCATTCCAAATACTGGTTTATTTACTACGTGTGTTCCCACTGGTTTGTTCACTGGTCTTCCCCAGAGAATTCCACATGAAAATGTGTTTATGGAACAGAGCAGAGAGAGTTGGTTACCGTTTTCTCAGACTTCTTACTTATTTACGAATTGCATTTCTCGCATTTAGAAAGGAAAATATTCGACGGGAATAGATTTTGTGAACCGAGAAAGTGTCATATGTAATGCAGTGGAAATACACTATTCATAAATGAAACAAAAGAACACAATGACTCATTTCACAAACATGCGAGAAGCTTGACACACGAGTACGTTCTATGTATATACCCAAATAAATGTAAATAAGTTTGATATTATACTCATATCATAACAGTATGTAGCCTACACGTGGAGTATTGATATCACGGTTTGTAGTCTACAACGGAAACTATTAGAATAAAGTATGTTACTAAAATTAGATGTACATTATGACTTGTAAAATCATGGTAAAACTTCCAGATAAATATTTTGATTTCACCAAGGTTTGATGCTAATCCCAAAGAGGAATTGGACTAGTTTGGGTTCACTTAACTCAATTACAAACGAATGAATGTTTTAAGCAATAAACATAAATTAATTAATATTAAATAATGACAATGTAAATATAGCTCAATTTTACATCTTGTTAACATGCAACCAAAGTATGTTGAAAAACCATTAGTTATGCATATTTATTTGAATATAATAACACATGTACCTAGCTTAAAATTGCCAAAATACCCTAAGCAATGCCAATATTACGTAATATGTAAAGAAAATGTAATTTAAAAATTGATTATATATATTACAGTGTGCCCAGAGAAAGTTTGAATATCATGAATTTTATGTTAGAGTTGCTGTTCAAACTTGGGCAGATGATTTCGTAATTTAAGTCAGTCAGTGTGAAGTTATGATGAATATTAAAATATCAAGTGATTTGATAAACATAATGCTTGTGAGCAGTATGGGAATACAGATTAACTCGCTCTCTATCCCGAGGATTTTTCATTAGGGAACTTGGGCAAATGAAGCAAGAACACTAATCGAAAACTATTAAAATAATTAATATACTGGCATCGTTACGTACCGGTTGAGGGAAGAATACTTATCCATATTTTGGAAGCAGATGAATTTATTTCCGAGTTACAACTTTAGAAGTAGGTGTGTAAGTCTTAAGTTAACGATGGCGATGGCAAGGAAAGTGTGTGCAGAAGTCTGTACTCGAGATTTCTTTCAGCGTTTTTCCTCTGGGCATTAAACCCAGTCGAATGGACAGCATAGGAAAAGTATATAAGAAAGTCTCATCAGTGCATAAGCAAGAAGAACNAGCATTAAACCCAGTCGAATGGACAGCATAGGAAAAGTATATAAGAAAGTCTCATCAGTGCATAAGCAAGAAGAACATTCTACAGTAATTCGTGCTCATTAACTTGTAGTCTTGCATAGCTAAATTATGGCTTGACAGCAAATCAGGCGTACATTAAATGAAGTATCCACATAGCAGATGTCATTGCCGTACCACAGGTTGGAACTGGAAGGATATGCCCTCCCCCGATTAACATATATTTTCTATGAAAGATTTTCATGTGAAATACAAACGTAAAATTTTCGTCGGTGCAAATTTGAAGTAAAATTTCCTCTTGGCGGCTAGCACTTTATAACAGAAAGTGCTTCTACGCTGGTTAGTCTCCTAAGTTTCGTCATCATGTCGTAAACCTGTAAAGTATTTATTTCTAAGTTTATTGCGAAGAAAATCAACTTATGGAAAGATTANTCGTCATCATGTCGTAAACCTGTAAAGTATTTATTTCTAAGTTTATTGCGAAGAAAATCAACTTATGGAAAGATTAGTATTAATATCTGTTTGCATTACAGACTACATTGAAATACTAAAACGAGAATGTTTTTAAAGAAAATGTTTCCTACCTTGCACTTCACAGATCGAAAACAGCACACGTAAATTATNGTAAAACGAGAATGTTTTTAAAGAAAATGTTTCCTACCTTGCACTTCACAGATCGAAAACAGCACACGTAAATTATTTAGTTATTTGAACTAATTACTTGAAATAATCTGTTCTTATAAGTCTCTTCCGTTTATAGTTGCCTGGCGAATGACGAAATACTCATAATATACACAACAAATTATATGTTCTAAGACTTTTCTGTAGCAGCATTGAGAAAACGAATCCCATCATGTGTTCTATCGCATTAGTTCCACTTACCTGTCCTGTCTCGGTCCCTTGTAATGTATGAAATAACGCAAAGTTGGATACAAATTTTGGCCAAGATCAGTATTTGAGATTGTAAGGGGTTGTCATGGGCTCTGATTGTTATAAACCATAAATTAAAAAATCTTTCATTGCCAGAAATAATGCCAAGCTGATAGAATATTCAAGAGTTAAAAAATTAAATTTGCTTAATACAGTGCGATATGAGTTTATTCGTAATTGGACAAAAGCATATATTAATTTTTTAATGGCACTCTTCTGCCAGATTTATAAAATGTAGTATTTAATCAATGAAAAGCACAGAATGCAAAAATGTATTTATTAATATTAGAAAATTTTCTAACTAAGTAAACATTTTTGATATTATAAATCGGTAAATACAGCAATTGCCATTAAATGGCATTAATATATGTAATTTGAGAACCAAGTCCAATTTTAAATGTCTGACAGTCTTTCAATCACCAGGAAGGATGTATTTAAAATTATAAAATATTGCAGAATACACACCTTTAAATATTAGATTGCCTAAATATTTTAANCAGGAAGGATGTATTTAAAATTATAAAATATTGCAGAATACACACCTTTAAATATTAGATTGCCTAAATATTTTAACTGTTGTGGTTTAAAATGGCTACCGAAGTAAATATTTTGCAGCACTGTTATATAACTCCAAATAAAGTATAGAAGGAATTTGAATTTTTTTTAAAATAATAAGTAATAACTAAAAAAAATTTCTCAGCTTTTAAATAAACATTAAAGTGAAATAATTTAGTGGAAAGTCACTTTTCGTATGCTCGGTTTTTCCATACTGGGATCTTGTGCTTCTTCCGTACTTTCTTCGTCCTCTAACTCCAGCACCAACTTTCCTCTTCCATCTCCTTTACAAGCCTCGCCAGCCCTTTTTCTTGTGACGTCTGAGATTCCTGCACTCACGGTCTTGACGAACTTTCCTGGGATGTTACATCTTATATCTACACATATAGGCTTTTTGCCATCCCTATAACCATACAAACACTATAAAGACCGTTCACGGATACTTCCAACTTTTCTGAAATTTTGATAAAGTTCTACTTTCAGGATATTCCTCCGCCTCGTGCAAACAAATCATAACCAAATCTAGAAAATTACACCTATTTTCTCACGAATTTTATTCATATTAATTATAAATGTAAAATTATTTATTAGTAAAATATAAATACATGTTAACACAGGTATAAAAAGTTGTGTGATACATAACAGAATCAGGAAATAACCAAATACGTCATACATGGGGTAATTTTTGAAAGGTTTGATTCACAAAGTGTGAATAAACCGTGTGTGGATTATACCAGTTTTGTTTAGGGAGGGATTACTCCCGCAGCTTTCCTTCGGAGTGCCTTCCATTATCTACCATCTATGGAACCACCGTGTTCCAGACTGGCAACCGACAACTGTAATAAAAAAATACTGTAGTGCATCGTTATAACTTAGCAAAGCAATTTTCAAGTAATTTTTTTTTTTAAGATATCACTGACCACCCTTCCACCTCGACGCTATTTAATGTAGTTCATAGCTACAATTATATCTAAGTTTATTTAATCTTCTTACATTTTATTTTGTTTATTTTCACCTAAAATGTTTTTTTCTGAGATTTCCTGCAGGTAAAATTCTCGGTGATATCACTGAAAATATTTTCAAAACGACATCACTTTGTGTGCAAAGAAACATGAGATTATTCAGCTTCACTTTTTCGAGCGACGATCTTTATTTGTTCTTAACAATTTTTAGTGCTGAAACCACTATTTCTGCAATGTTAGAAAAAAACCGCATTGCTAAGCCGGACTCATGAGCCCTGCTAAGTAAGTAATTGAAATACTACACAATCAAACCAAGTTTTCAAAACAGTCTTTAAAATAGTTGTATTTAAAGGAAATATTTTAAAAGCGTGTAAATTTATCAAATATTAAAAATATTACTTTGTATGTTGTTATACTTAATTTGCGCTCCTCAACTTGATGGCCCTCTGGACCCGGGTCTAATGGGTCCACGTGTAAATTTTTGGCGGGGTGTAAGATTAGCCGGCGTGTCCTCGTGTTGCCAGTTGGCATGCCTCTCCGGCAGGATTAAAAGACCGTCGACCATTGTGATGGGTGAGGTCTGGGGGTCTGTGGGCTGTCTGGAGGGAAGGACTTGCTCCTCTGGGTGGTCTGTGACCCCTCACTGGCTGGGGCGCAGGCCTACTTGTGGGCTTCTCTCAACGTGCTTCGGCATCATGGGTTC
The DNA here is from genome assembly GCA_002778355.1 of Clitarchus hookeri. Taxonomy (NCBI): domain Eukaryota; kingdom Metazoa; phylum Arthropoda; class Insecta; order Phasmatodea; family Phasmatidae; genus Clitarchus; species Clitarchus hookeri. Next base: position 34,821 of record NQII01009586.1, on the reverse strand, counting down.
CTCACCCCGGTGTAAGGTGATATCTCCCGGTGATCTTCATTCTGCTCAATGGTAACTGCCCTGTCGGGTCCCCTGGGTCTTGTAGAAGCGTGCATCACTCGGGGCCCGGTGTTCTGCCCAGTGCTTCAGAAATATCAAAGTGAAGAATTTCAAGCGAGCGCGGGTAACGGTAGGCGCAACCATGACACTCGTAAGTAAAATAGGCCCTGGCTGTAACCACTGAATTAATGTTCTGACCTAATTTTCACAAGCAATGCAAGGGAATCAGTTCATCTAAAATTACGAAGTTTTGTCTTAAGTTCCATATTCCAGTCGAGGTATTGGGCCATTTAATGTCTAATTGTTTGTCCTTTCATTTTGTGCTCACTTTAAGTATAAATGGCAAAGAATTTCCTTTCATTACTAAACCACTTTTCTTTCTCTTGCCATATATCCAGTGCTCTTTCGTGAATATCCTTTATCTGTCGGGATTTAGCGGCAATGAATTTCCTCAAAGCTTTGGGGGTTCTTTCTCTTTCGCATATTACCAACTACAAACAGGCCTATGAAGATAACTAGCTAACTCAGGGAGAGCTTCTTCGGACATTATGCTGCAGGCTATCGTAAACGTAGTTAGTCTGGATGTTTTATAAGCCACTCTCATTAAAGATCATATAGGTTCTTGCATAAAGTGCAATTTTAATAGCTACTGAAAATATTTTTTCTTTTACTGGTAAACATTGGTGTTTAGTCGAATAAAGACTGCAGATCTTTGGCATGCAGGAAGCGAACAAACAATTTAGAGTATTAGTAATTCGTGGCGTGTGTTAAGTCATAGATATATGTTTAATTTGATCAGCCAATGTCCAATTTGTTAATATGAGCAACCATATGCCAGGTATGTTTACTACCTCCATGTGTGAAAGTCTTCCACCGTGATGCGAACTACCATGAACACACACATGCCTGTTCCTTTCTTTCACTTGAATATCTTGGCTGTGTAATTCTTATCCACATCGCTGAGCACGTGTTTATTCAATATTGTGTCTCATCGGGGCTTCTACTCTGGAAGGTGCAAATTGAAAGTTGTCTCAGACTTCTCTCAGCTCGTTCTCAGTCATGCCTCATGAGTGACTTCNCTCAGCTCGTTCTCAGTCATGCCTCATGAGTGACTTCAAACCCCTTAATCACCAGGCTCCACTCTGTATGTCAATGTCAGCACATCACTTCATGGTCTGATGTCCACCTTACGCATCCAGTACCTCGTTCTATCTTAGGTTAAGGGTACCCTACGTAGATTCTTAATCTGCTGGGTTTTTTTTTTTTTTTTTTTTTTTTTTTTTTTTTTTCGAGATTTCTTTACATAAACTGTGTTCGCCAAAATTTNTTTTTTTTTTTTTTTTTTTTTTTTTTTTTTTTTTCGAGATTTCTTTACATAAACTGTGTTCGCCAAAATTTACAGCGAACGGCAAACCTATTGATACAATGTTGCAAAGTAGCGGATGCTCAGTGATCATATTTTGCAATACCATTGCCCAAGTTTTGCAGTAATATTGTTTTCCAAATGCTCGAACAATTTATGGTACCCACATTTTTAAAGTACATCACTATTGTTTTGGACCAATGTAGCAATCGGACTTTTAAAAAGTTAAACTGAAGACTTTATTTCACAATTAATGATAATCGTAAAATAGCTTTTATGATGAATAGCATTACAATTTTATTGTTTATTCCTTCATATGTAACAACTTACGTTCTCAAAAATTTATTAATGGTAAAAAATAGTAAGTTAATGAGGTTTTGCGACGTTTGGGAACTTAAGTAACTGCATTTAACTTTTTTATGTTGGGAATATGTGTATTTTACCATGGCGTTTTTAAAATCTCTGAAAATAACTGTCTACTTGAAATTCCTTCTTTAGGTTTAATAATAAAATCGGCAAAATGTCTGGCCGTTTTTGTGGCTGTGTAACATTTGTAAGGTTATTACAAGCAACAAATATAATAAAAGTGTCCCTTGTGAATAAGTCTAAGCGATTTATATTGTTTTAGGTTCAGTGGAAGAAAAACATGGAGGCGGTAAAGGCAGTAGCAGAAACAAAACATACACTGGACCAGCATGTGGAATTGTTCAAGAAACGNAAAACATGGAGGCGGTAAAGGCAGTAGCAGAAACAAAACATACACTGGACCAGCATGTGGAATTGTTCAAGAAACGTGTGAACAAGTAAAGGCAGCTGGAAGAATTCACAAATGATCACTATGCACTGTGCTATTATGATACGCCAATGACTACGATGTATTATATTGGCACCTCATTTTATGATGCAAAATAATTTTTTTTTAATTATTTTGTAACTTAACATATTTGTGCAATGTTGAGATCTGTAAAGTTCCTTACGCTTCGAGTTCCATAAAATCCCTGATATTGTAATTGTTGAAATACAACAAAGCAGAAGCAATTGCAATAATGCTTAAAAAATATAATGTACAAAAGGTCAGCAAAATACTATTATTTTGGTTGCAAGCACAAGTGTAAATATTGTAAAAATTAAGAGTGCTAATACAATTTCAGTGGTTATAACAAGATTTTATTTATTAAAATTATATGACCTTTTGTAATACTATCACAAGAAGAAAACATACATAAATACCCATTTCCTTCAATCTTACAGTGGTATTTTATCTTGGACCAAACAAGTGACACTTTTGATAGCAAACAGATTGATTGGCTGTGTCAGTGTAGGCTTATCTAAGTTACTTCGAATGATTCTTCAGTATTTTGGCAGCTGTAAGAAATGTAATTGTAAATCTTTGAACATTATAAACGTCGGTGTGATGAAGGTTGTGGTAATCGGAGTAGACTGTCCTACCTGAGGAGTAAACTTGTTTTTGGCCAGTCCGAAGAAAGGACCGAATAGATAACATCAAACAGCTGTGGAATGAAGACGGCGAGGAACTTGCAGTACTCTGAGAAAACACCCCAATCACTGCAGTGTCTGCTACACTAAATTTGAGAATCCCCATGCAAAAAGATTACTCTTGCCGGGACCTGGGTTCGAAGTAGGGGTTTCATTGGCGACGGTCTAATAATGAATAATCACTGGACAAGAGTGTTTGCTGGACAGCAGCAGTAAGTTGGAACTGTAATAAATGCTCCACTTTTCAACTTTATTATTCTGTCAGTTTTACAACTAGAGTAATGGTAGACTACGGTTGTAGAATATTACAGTGAAAGCTGTAACGTGGAGATGGCACACAATCGAAACACACTCGTCTATAGGACATTCATCTGTGAGAAGAGCCCAGGCTCATTTGACTCTTCGGTACGGAGATTTGGAAAGTGGTATGGATCGCTTTTGTGTCGATGAACAGCCAACGCGAAGTTGTCGTTTCGTCAGTCTGACGCAGCGACACTGTCAGTTCTGTCGGGAGTGTCATTTGATGCAGCATTCAGAGACTCGACATTCATAATAAGGCTCAAGCTATATTCTCTCACACTGCCGACTAGAGGGATGTGGGGGAGTTAGGGGAATACGGGATTTATTCCATTAACTCGGCAGTTGAGCATTTCTGCAGTTTGCACATTGCAAGGAAGCTCTTCGCTAAGGAGGTCGTATGGCAGGACTGGCTAATTTTATTTAGGCTGCTCCTCGCCTGGGCTACACACATTACTTAACCCGAATGTACGACGTCATCGAAAACAAGATACAATCTTTTCGTGGTTTCTTCACACTTTTTAAATCAAACCTTTGAAAAAACACCCTTCGTATGGCTGTTTATTTACTTCCTAAATATGCCCTTCGTCATAAGCNTTCGTATGGCTGTTTATTTACTTCCTAAATATGCCCTTCGTCATAAGCGTTATATACGTATGTTAACATTAAAATAACTTCTGTTGTTTAAATTATGTATTTGATTATTTTATTTTCAAGTTTAAATATTTGATTTTTAACTATAATATGAATAAAGGCAGATAAAATAGGTGTGTTGGTAATGACAAGTTAGAAATATTTCTTATGCAAAATATCATTACACTGAGCAACGAATGCAGTGCGTTGACCTGTGGTTTAATTTTCTAAGCTTTGTTTGCATGAGGCGGAGGAATATCCTTGAAGCAGAACTTCAGAAGGGATTCAGAAAAGTTGGAATTAATCGTGTATAGACTATGAACACCATTATTTTATTCCAGTCTACACGAAAAGTAATTTCTCCACAAATTATTTAGGCATGGAAATTTAGCATGAATTTTACCTTGGCTTGCTTTTAACGTANCAAAATATTTGGTTGTTGTTACATGTTTGCTACGAACAAAGATTTTGTTCATGCAACTTAAGATTCGTTTGGCTCAACGTACATTAAACCGTTTCGTTTGAAAAAAAAATTATTAGAGGAGAGATCGGGATTTGAACCTACAACCTACGCGGCCGAGCGCTACGCCAGCAACATCGGCTACAGTTTTAAATACATATTCCAACAACGAAGAGGACGCCATTTTCTTGTACAATTGCATTAGTGTATTATACTCTTTGTTTATATACGTCTTCAATCAATGCGCAGGCTTATATGGTTCATGACCACATTTATTAGAGAGCTTTTTCTGTTCAATTTCATCGTATTTACCATTTTTAAATTTTTTAAAGGCAAATGTATTAAACACATCTCGTTATTTTCAGTTGGGTTCTGAATCATTTGCCTATTCTCACATTGATTGTTTATATATATTCCATTTAAATAATTATGTAACAGACCGCATTTTTTTCGCAAGTCGGCTCGTAAGCAAGAGAATATGTACGGGCACTTAGGTAGGCGAATATAATTTGTGAACTCTTGGATGCAGACTCGTGAAAATCAGTTTGAAAATATAATTTCTAGCTCCAGGAGTGTATGTTTAAGCCATTTATTACCATAGTGATTAGCATATAGATCTACTTCAAAGTGATGTGTTTTACTAAAACAGTGTATAACAGACTGATTATGGTATAAGGTGTAAAAAAAATTATTACATTTTTGTGTTTTAATTTTATTAAGATATATTACTACAAAACACTCAAAAACATTTATCAGTTCCTTCATTAGCCATATAGAACTCGGAAGATTTTAATCGATTCGAATATGACATAATACTTCAGATCCTTCCATAGCCCTCCTCTTACCTATACATGCTCGCACAAATTTAATTTAAAACAGACTCTCGAAATCGTTTGTATTCACCACTAAAACAGAACAGACCGTATAAGTAAACACACATTAATATTAGTACATAAATTTAATTTATTTACCTATATTTCTCATTATTTTGCGCATTCGATCTTTTCATTTCCACGTTGTTTGCAAATCATGGATAGTAGCCAACAGTCTCATATTATATAACCCTGGTCGGTCAGTTCGTTGATGATTGAAGACATATCGACAATGCGTGAGAGATCCCCGTGTATTTGCAGCTCAATCAAATATCTGAGTCTATCAAAAAGTTCATTCGGGTCTTCGGGAAGTACGTATTCATTATTATCATCATCCTCCGCCTTCTTCGTGTCGCTCGTTGCAGCAAATGAACGAGTGTTCTTAACACCTTCGGCCTTCTTCACGCCACTTGTCGTAGGAAACACGCTGGTGAAATGCGTGGGAACGTCGAGGGAATCACCATCCTTCTCAACAGACACTTCATCAACACTGTCTTCATTGTCATTATCATCAATGCAGCCATCATGATCGTCTTCACCTCCTGTTTCATCCTCAATATCAAGTTTACTTTTCTTTGAAGGAATCGCATGGTCAGCATCTGTATTTAGAGACGATGGCCGTTTATTTTGAAGTTCGTAAACTTCAAGAGACTTGCAAGTGCATATTCCCACAAACCGACTCTAATGCACTCATTCTGTCTTTAGAATTAACTGTCCCATCTTAATCGTCTGGGGAATCAGTACCCACCGATGCAGCATGGAGTATTGGCGACATCACTTGCTGGCTTCCAGTAGACGAACCCTTGCAGATATCGATGTATTCTTTCAATGTATCCCCTTGCATAAACTGCTTGCGGTCATTGTCGTAATGCTTCACCATGCGAGTTCCCTCGTCGTCTGCGATCATTTTATGTAATGTATTAAGAGGAGGTTACGAAGTCCGTCATATGCTAGTAGCTATAAATAGTTCATTCCAGCACACCTGGCTATGGCTTCAGGAGTTAGGAGCCGCGTGGCGTCGCCGAGGGTAGCCATGGGGCGTCGTCTGGGGGACACCGACGACGTCATCATGGACTTGTTCCTGCTCTTGCATTTCTCTAGATACGCGACGCTCTCGTCTCTGATTGGCTATGCGGGGCTCTCTAAATGGCCTCGTCTCTGATTGACTACGCGAGGCTCTCGAAATATTATGTTTTGAAAATTTGGAAAAATATTTTTTTAAATTTTTAAATTTTTATTTTAAAGTTTTATTTTAAATTTTTATTTCAAATTTATTTCAAGTCGGAGAATTGTATGAACACAGCCTGAGGCTATGTTGCGCAACAGGACGACATAGAATGTTCTAGAAAAATTAATTTTAGTTTCAAAATTTATTTATGAAGTTTATTTTTTTTTTCAAATTGATGTATTTAATACTTTTTTCAAATAACTACACACGAGGCCCTCGAAGGAGGGGTGAAGCTGGCTGCCTATTATAAAGGATGCTGACATGTATAATGTTAAAGGAACCTGTAATTCTCGAACCGTTTAAGGTGCGACCGCCAAATTCGTAACATAGAAATCACCTCCGACAACGAACATTATCATAGTCATTTAAGCCCTATGCGAACTTATAAACATAGTTACCGTAATTCCCGAACCTTTTAAGGTACAGCCGTCAAATTCATAACATAGGCATCGCCCCCGACAAGTAAAATTAACACATGGCAATTTACGCCCTATGCGAACTTATAAGCTTAGTTGGTCGTAATTTCCAACCCGTTTAAGATATAGTAATCAAATTTGTAACATATGCATCACCCTACCAACGAAAATGTCCACATGGTTATTTATGCCCGATATGAACTTATAAGAATAGTTGGTCGTGATTTCCGATCGGTTTAAGATGAGGTCACCAAATTCGTAACATAGGCATCGCCCCCGACAGCGCTAATTATCACCGCTCATTTAAGCCCTATGCGAACTTATAAGCATAGTTGTCCAAAATACCCGAACCATTTAAGGTACAACCATCAAATTCGTAACATAGGCATCACCCCCAACAACGAAAATTATCATAGTGTCATTTATGCCATATGCATAACTATAAGCATAGTTGACCATTATTCCCGATATGTTTAAGATACAGTCGTCAAATTCATGATATAGACATCACCTGCGACAGCAAAAATTATCACAGGTATAATTTATGTCCTATGAGAACTTATAAGCATAGTTAGTTGTAATGCCCCAGCTGGCTGGATGACCTGCGTTGACGGGACGGTGCTCGACGTTGTGTGTAACCTTCATCAGGATGGATGACGGGCGATGCTTGGCGTCGTGTATGATCTCTGGCTGGACCCTCGTTGACGGGGGCGGTGCTCGGCGCTGTATGTAACCTCTAGCCGGATGGCTGACCTGCGTCGTGGGCTACCTCTAACAACTGCGACGAGGCGGTGCTCGGCGCTGTTCTGAAAAAAATTCCATTACGGCTGTGAAGCTGCAGTGGTGCAGTGGATAGACAACACACTACCTCAGGTGGTGCGGGGGCTTGCATTTCGACGGGGGCCGCGGTAATGCAGTGGATAGACGACATGTCATTCAAGCTAGTGGATTTCCTCCGAGTCTTCCCAAATCCCTGCCACAATGCTCCGACTAGTCCCTACCTCACTTCTTGGGGGCCGAGGTGATTATATACTTACTCAGTAACATAGTTCCTTCCTTACTTACTTATACATACTTAGTTACATACTTACTTAGTTACTTACATACTTCCTTATTTAGTTACTTACACAGTTACTTTGTTACTTACATTCTTAATTGCTTAAAGGATTACTTAGTTACTTACTTAGTTACTTATGTAATTACTTCATAACATCGTTAATTACTTCGTTACTTCTTTGCTAACTTCGTTACTCACTTCCTTACTTACTTCGTTACTTACGTAGTTTTTGCTTTTTTATTTACTTTGTTACTTACATTGTTACATAGTTAGATACTTACTTTCTTTCTAACTTACTTAGTTACTTACATATGTTGTACATATTTTTAGCTGGTACTGATGGCTTATATGGTTGGATCGTATGGGTCCATCGCCTGGTTTGCCTTACGTAACTAGCACGTATGGTTGGCTAGTATGGTAGGTTCATGAGGTCGTTTGGTTTGTTTGGATGTTACTGTATAGTCAATTTTTGTGGCGAGCGAGCGAAGAGATTTAAGAAAATTTTAACAGCGAGGTCTTGAGAGCTGGCGAGGTTGAAGAGAGCTTGAGTAAGAAGCAGCACCGGAATGCAAGGGTAGGGAAAATAGGATATTTCCGAGAAAAACCGTCCAGCATGATTCCAACATACGAAAATCTGGGAGTGACCCTGCCAGGAATCGAACTAGGTGCACCTAAGTGCGGGGCGAGTAGACTAACCACTTCACCACCGCGGTCCCATCCAATTATTGTAAAATACACTAACGTTTGTGAAAAATGCAACCTACCAGAAGGATACATGCGATTTAAATTAATTGTATACCACTAATTAGGTACATGACAATACGCAATTTATGAGTATTACAGAACTGTACATCATCCCTGTCCTTGAGAATTCAGTATGGTGTGAATCCCCTTAACGTCGTGGCATTGAATAAAATAGGATATGGATATGTCCCTGGGAATCTCCCTTCACGTGGTTTGTATGCGAGTCCACAATGTATCAAAACAATGGCTGCTGGAGGACCATGACGTACAAGTTGCCGACCATACATATCCCAGACATGCTCAATCAGTTACATGTTAGGTGAACGTGCATGCCAGGGAAGCAGTGGTACAAGTCGTTCATTAAAGAACGCATGCACATTCCTCGCCACATGTGGCCGGGCATTGTCCTGCTGAAATATGGCATGTGGACTTACCTGAAATNCAACGCATGCACATTCCTCGCCACATGTGGCCGGGCATTGTCCTGCTGAAATATGGCATGTGGACTTACCTGAAATAGGGGCAGTACCTCTAGCTCTAAAACCTCCCTGATGTAGGAGTCGAGATCGCATGTTGTATCCAATGATTCCCAAAACCATCTCACTTGGTGTTTGTCTGCTATGCCGTTCCACGTTGCAGGCTGCTAGGTTGCGGTCACCACAGTAGCGTCTAACACGTATGCGGCCATCACTGTAGGACAGGTTGAAGTGCGACGCGTACGAAAACACANGTCACCACAGTAGCGTCTAACACGTATGCGGCCATCACTGTAGGACAGGTTGAAGTGCGACGCGTACGAAAACACAACATTTTGCCATTCAGCACGCCAGCGACGGCGTTCACGTGCCCACTGTAGTCTGAGGCGTTGGTGGATTCTGGACANACATTTTGCCATTCAGCACGCCAGCGACGGCGTTCACGTGCCCACTGTAGTCTGAGGCGTTGGTGGATTCTGGACAATGAAAGCCGACGCAATGGCATGTGTGCCACCAGTCCAGCCCGCAGCAGACGGCGTCGAACCGTCGACGCAGACAGGTGCGAACCCGTTGCAGTGCTTCAGTGTCGAACAACACTGTGGTCAAGACTGTACGGTCCGTTACGGCCATGAGGACAAGACGGCGGTCATCCCGTGCCGTGGTCATATTGCGTGGTCCATTACTTGCTCGTCGCTGCGTACGACCCTCTTATATCCACTGGTTCCACGCAAGCATCACTGTCGTAGCAGCATGGCCTGTACGAGACGAAATGTCACGGTATGTCAAACCCGTATCCCGGAGAACGACTATTCTGCCTCGTTCGAACTCACTCACATGCTGATATGGCGCCCTTTGCCGTCGACTCGGCATACTGGCACTTGTATTAACTTCTTTTGACGGCTTTTCACTGACTGAGCTTGGCGTAATACGGACATTTTTGGTCACACAAAAGAGGGCTCCATTAGGCCAACGTCAACGCCATATCTCTCCAGTCGTAATCACTTATTGCTGATACACTGTTCTACACATTCCCCCAGTTTGGATTCATTCGGGACATCCTTTATGGGTGTTGAATTTTTCATAAACAATAGTGTATTGGTAAAATAGGCTTATAAATGGGCTAAACCATAGTCATATATATNGGTGTTGAATTTTTCATAAACAATAGTGTATTGGTAAAATAGGCTTATAAATGGGCTAAACCATAGTCATATATATTTGGTGCGCATTTGGTTACATTAAATATCGGTAGAGGACGATATTAAATCACGAGAGAGCAATGTGGCGTCATAAATGTTCCTCATCAGCGATCCAAGATGGCGGTTGCGTCATGTAATANTAAATCACGAGAGAGCAATGTGGCGTCATAAATGTTCCTCATCAGCGATCCAAGATGGCGGTTGCGTCATGTAATAATATAACAGCCTGTTGGATCCTGGCTCCTACTACCCCATCCCCTCTGAAGCAAATTTAAAATACTTAATTTAGAAATTTAATTTTTTTAAATTTTGGGAATTATTTGTCTATGAGGTCATCCGAGGTCATGGGCAGGGGTCAAGGTCACCCAGATACAAGATGGCGGTCGGTTGACGTCAACGTGGAGGTTTGTGGGCTCCTGTCCTCTACTCTCCATCCCCTTGTCACAGGCTTGCCAAACTATTCTATCGCGATTATAAGTGAATTTTCATCACAAGCTACCACTGATGAGCTATCATGACTACAACAATAGACATACTGAAATCGCGTAGCTAGGAGTACATACTTTAAAAGATGTCCAAAGTGACCATTTTGACGCAGGGTTTGAATACGTCGCAGTTCCCTAATTTATACCGTCGTCGTTGCTAATGTTATGTTCTCACGGCCCCGGGTAATCGATTTTCCGCGTTAACTGTCCGTCTACTACAGTCTCTTTCATCTTTCATTGACACCCCTCCAATGGCCGAGAATAACTGCAGGTGAGCGTTTGTCATTCAAGGCACCCCATAACAAGCACAAACAGCACTAAATGTGTTGACTCCACGCAGGGAACACACAACACACACACTGGCGAGGTACTTCACAAGTTCAACCACTCACGACAGCTGCGTCTATAAAATCTACGCTCTCATTGGGCGACCCAACATGTTCGTTGCAGCCAACTGACTAATTTAAAGAACACAAAGCCTTTCTTTGGGAGAGGAGTTTTAATTATATGTAACTGATGTACAGGCCGAGTATAAAAGAATACCCCAACTTTGATGGTCTATAATATCAAATCCAAACAACCTACAAACTTGATTGACCAATCAAATAAACCGTGGAACCGTGAAGTTTGTTTATCATACATTCATAAATATTCAATGTTACCACCACGAGCGGCCTCAACAATATCTACGCGGTAATCAAACTCTTTCCACGCTCTTGTCAGCATGTCCGGTGTTACGGTTTGGATGGCATCCGTAATTCTCGTTTTGAGGTCGTCAATGNCTCTTGTCAGCATGTCCGGTGTTACGGTTTGGATGGCATCCGTAATTCTCGTTTTGAGGTCGTCAATGTTAGCCGGTAATGGTGGACGAAACGTTGAACGTTTATGTACCCCCACAGGAAAAAAAAAACGCAAGGAGTAAGATTCGGGCTTCTTGGGGGCCAGTGATGAAGAGTCTGGTTACCAGCTGCTCCTCGACCAATACAGCGTTGCGGCAACAACTCGTTCAGGTATCAGAGACCAGTTAGGTGCCAATGGAGTGGCGCACCATAAAGGAAACATCAGACCGTCCCCTTCACATTAACGTGTCGAATGCGAGCTCGCTACCCCCTCACCATCTCAAACCGAGAGTTACGAACGACATCCAAACCGTAATGTCGGACATACTGACAAGAGCGTGGAACGAGTTTGATTATCGCGTATAGGTCGTTCGGGCCGCTCATGGTGGTCACATTGAACATTTATGAATGTATGGTAAACAAACTTCACGGTTCCACGGTTCATTTGATTGGTCAATCAAGGTTGTAGGTTGTTTGGTTTTGATATTATAGACCTTTAAAGTTGGGGTATTCTCTTAACTCATACTGTATAATAGCATAGATATTGCTACAGCACATACATAATTCCACTGCTGTCCGGGTCAATTAAAAATATTATTGTCTAATACTTCAGAATGCCACCCTTTCATTGATCAGTGGACGTTTTAAGTGTTCAGTGGAGTATGCCTTTTATACCCGTGAGCGTGTGCAACACAAGGTTGTTTGCTTAACCTGAGCCGTCATGAAACCTGAATCCTTGGTGATTGTTGCTCTGCCAACGGCTCATCATCCTGTTAAATTCTGAAGCTGTGGTTTCCACAAGGGTGACCTACTCTCATTCACTGGCTTGACTACCTTCTAGAGCTGAATTTTTCTGGCCCACTTCGTTAAAGTTTAAACACTTAGACACAAAAAAAATGCAACCTGCACAAAAACATGTAGTATACATACATAATTATTGGTGAAGACATGAAAGAAATATCTTTAACATTCCCATGGAAAGAAAAGCTTTAACTCAACGTAACTATTTATCAAATCTCATCATTAATAATTATTATTCAAATTACTGCTAATCAGCGTTACATTGCTTTTTTTGTGGCAATGCCATGTTTCTCATACTCCTCTGAACTTTATCAAGAGTCATTTAGCACATTCCGCTTTGATTGGTCATGTCCCGGGTTAGATAATTAATGTATTTATCCTAATATAATACTGCACTTTATTTCAGTTTTTAACTATAACACAATAATGGTGGTTTTATTTTCGCACAAAAATTATCCTAACATCGATATTCTTTCTTGTGTAGTAGCAAGTAATGGTAATTATTTTTCTTAATGCACGTAAATTTCATTACAGTCCAATTCACTTTAAAAATCTTTGATAAAAATGGCGATATATAACTAATACAAATTAGGGCAATGCAATTTGAATTTACTTTGATTTTACAGTACTATCTGTTTTATTATTAAGGCACTGCTAACACCGTGCTACTCAAATCTCGGATACTCGAGAACTGGGATACGGATACTTAAGACTCGAAGACTCTGGTTGTCCGTCATCCTCACACAGCCTCTACTGAAGTTGCGGGTTTCCCATCAAAAATTAAATCATTATTCAGTTCCCTCTGGGTGTGGAAGAGGTGCGTTTATACAGAGCGCTTCATTGTACAATGTCTAGTGATAGTAGTGATGAGGATATCATTATCCAATATTATTATTAACGCCGCAGAAAGAGAACAGTGAGAAGATTCTGGTTACACCCTTATATCGAAAGGAACAGGAATTGTAAATTATTTGTTGCTGCAAAAGAATTGCAGGAACCAGATTCTAAATTCCGTGCATGCTACAGAATGAGAAAGGACACGTACAAAAAACTAATCCAGCTCATAGCTCCTGCTATTCATTATAGAGACACCAACATGAGGAATGTGTGAGCCCTGAGGAACGAGTTCTGGTAACATTGACGAAAGTGAAAAATCTAATTGTAAGAATCATTTCAGCAATTTCATTTATTCAGTATTTACAAAATAAAAGGGAATGGTCTAGTTAGTACATAACAGAAAGAATCGAAATAATGTTCTACCAAATCAGGAGGTGCTATATTTCAAGAAAGTTTAGAGAAGTGGTCAGTCCTTGCTCATCCAATGATTGACATGTGGCTTTCCTGATTGAGGGAAGCTTCATCCCCGTGTAGTGATGAATGTGAGGAGTACGGGTATGACGAATGATGTGAAGGTGTGTGGGTTCCTTGCATGGGCACTCGAAATTCATCCGTTCGATTGTCCGTAATGTCATCAATGAGCGTCTGTCAGAGGTTCAATTTCCGGTAGCAAACTCAGAAGAAACAATTTTTTTCCCTTTAGAATCTTTCATTTCAGAAAAAAATGTTTTCCTGTATTTGCAGCAATGAAATCTTTGAATGACTTGTCCAAATCTGTTAGCGTATTTCGCTTGTTTTTTCTTATCGATGTTGAACTGCTGAGGGGCTTAGAGGTCTGGGGCGGATCATCTTGGACAACCAAATTCGTTAAAATGTGAACGTCAGAAGGAAGTGGTTGCGATAATGATGCGGCCATGGTGGTATCATCTTCCTCCTCATCAGTCAGGCATGTGTTCTTTAAATAGTCATCAGATAACTGTTGTGACACAGTAGGGGGTAGATAATGACTTATTGGTTACTTCAGTTCAATTCCCCTCTGGTGTTTCCACTGTTCTAATGAAAGGAAGCGTAAACTTCATGGCCTCTGATAAATAATATCGTTTTTTCTTGTTTGCACCTGAACCGCTTGCTGAAGGCTTTAGGTGCCGCACAAATACGGAGCGCAGATTTTTCCACTTCTATTTGAACTCGCTCACTGTAAAAATACAGAAATGGGAATTATCAACCATGATTTAAACATAGATAATGAAGAAAAATAAGTTCTTGCATGCTAACTTTCAGCTGATGTATGGGTTATTATACAACAAAATCATTATCTATTCCAGGTATCTGGGAACAGGATGTACTTTTACATCACTCTCATTGTACTTCGCAAGAGGACAGAGTACAGTAATATACATCCTACGTGAAACTACAAAACTAATTTGGGAAGTGTTGAATCATACCTACGTGCCTATTCCAGACGAAGAGCAATGGAAAACAATTTCTGAACGTTTTTATTCGCTGTGGAATTTACCCAATTGTTTAGGAACGTTGGATGGGAAGCACATCCGCATCGAAAAATTACCAGGGACAGACTCTACTAATTTTAATTATAAACAGTACCACTCCATAGTACTAATGGTATGCAGTGATGCTGATGGTTTTTTTACTATCATTGAAACTGGTTACGAAGGCAGGAATAGTGATGGAGGGATATTTAGTGCATCAGCAATCAAACTGTGGATTACAAATGGAATGTCAAAATTGCCGCCACCCTCAAGATTACCAGATGATGAAAATGAGTGTAACTTTCCTTACTATTTTGTTGGAGATTAAGCCTTTCCTTTGTCAAGATACTTGATGCGGCCTTGCCCCAAAAAAACTCTTGATAATACTAAAAGAGTTTTCAATAACAGATTGAGTAGAGGAAGAAAATCTGTGGAATGTGCATTTGGAATAATGACAAAAATTTCCAAGTCTTAAGCAGTCCTATTCGCGCCCGAACTACGCAGGGAGTGGTTGATATAACAAAATCAGTTTGCATTTTGCAAAATTTCATTCGTAAATGTGAAGGTATTCAATATAACAGTTACGAACCACAAGAAAACTCCGAAACTCCTACCACCATTGTTCATCGAAGAGGGGACATAGCACTGCATTCTCGGTCTTCTGCTAATGAAGTAAGGAATTATTTAGCGAACTACTTTCTAACACCTCGTGCTGCCCTTCCATGGCAGTGGAAATACTGCATTTGAGGAAGTAAAAAGTTATTGTAAAAAATTACTATCATAATGATTATAATATGTCATTTTGAGAAGTTTGTAGTTGGTTTTAACATTGTGAACAAAATTTATTTCGGGTAGCTATTTTTTTTGTAATAAAATTTAATAGGTGGCTAAATGTAATTTTGTAAATTTAGTTTTTATACTACATACTACAATGTATTTCATTTTATACTACACAGTAGTGTATATACATAACTCACCTGAGAGCTGAAATTCCTTGGCTATTTCGTTCCACGCCTTTCCTGTTACATCTTTCTTCGAATAGCCTTTCAGCTTGTTCACTCATCCCGGTGAAGGAAAAAAAAGCAACTGAGCTACTAGGAGACCAGCACGCCGAGTTTCCTAGTCTCTGCGTAGAGCTGTTGCCAACTATGCACGACTGTAATATCCCCGTCCGAGTGTCACCGCTTAATTACATTGACGCATCTCTTAGTCGCCGAGTATCCTAGTAGTTCCGAGGTTCGAGAATCACCGTGTGAGTAGTGCCTAAGACTTTGCCAAGACTTAAATCACAATTTTTTTAATACTTTCTTTTTTAGCTGAAACAGGCTTTTAATTTAATCCAATTGTCAAACTTTTACGTCCCATATAAAATAATTCATTTAATTTTTGTGTGGAGATTCAGTGGATTCATCATGTTAAAAGCAAGCCTGGGTAAAATTCATACTAAATTTGAATGCCTAAATAATTTGTGGAGAAATTATTTCCGTGTAGACTAGAATAAAATAGTAGTGGTTGTAGTCTATTCACGGTTAACTCCAACTTTCCTGAATTCCTGCTGAAGTTCTACTTCCAGGATATTCCTCCGACCCATGCAAACAAAGCTTAGAAAATTACACTACATGATCAACGCACTGCATTCGATGCTCAGTGTAATGATATTTTGCACAAAAAACTATTTATTACTAGCCATAAACCAACACACCTATTTTCACTCTGTCTTTAATCATATTAGTTACAAATGAAATATTTTAATTTAAAAAATATATAATAAAAAGTTTCTTTTAACAAACAACAAGGTAATTGAATGTTAACAGAAGTATAAGACGATTGTGATACGCGACATATTTGGGAGGTACCCAAATACGCCATACATGAGGTGTTTTCTCAAAGGTTTGATTCAAAAATTGTGAAGAAACCACGAAAAGATTGTATCTTATTTCCGATGACGTGGTACATTCGGGTTAAGTAATGTGTGTAGCCCAGACGAGGAGCAGCCTTAATAAAATAAGCCCGTCCTGCCATGCGACCTCCTTAGCGAAGAGCTTCCTTGCAATGTGCAAGCTGCAGAAAGGCTCAACTGCCGAGTTAATGACGTAAAGCCCGTATTCCCCTAACTCCCCCACACCCCCTAGTCAGCAGTGTGAGATAATATAGCTTAAGCCCTATTTTGAATGTCGAGTCTCTGAATGCTGCATCAAATGACAACTCCCGACAGAACTGACTGTGTCGCTGCGTCAGACTGACGAAACGACAACTTGGTGTTGGCTGTTCGACACAAAAGCGATCCATACCACTTTCCAAATCTCCGTACCGAAGAGTCAAATGAGCCTGGGCTCTTCTCACAATGGAATGTCCTCTGACGAGTGTGTTTCGATTGTGTTGCATTTCCATGTTAAAACTTAAACTGTAATCTTCTATAGCCACTGTCTACTACACTGAAGAGCCAAAAAAACTGGCACACCTGCAAAATATCTTGTAGGGCCCCGCGAGCACGCAGAAGTGCCGCAAGACGACGTGGCGTGGACTCGACTAATGTCTGAAGGTATGTAGGAGGCAATTCATACCATGAATCCTGCAGGGCAGTCCACAAATTCATAGGAGTGCGCGGCGGTGCATATCTCTTCTGAACAGCACGTTGCAAGGCATCCCAGATTTTCTCAATAATGTTCATGGATGCTGATTTAGGTAGGCAATGGAAAATTCTAACGTCAGAAGAGTGTTCCTGGAGACACTCAGTAGCAACTCTAAACATGTAGGGTGTCGCATTGTCCTGCTGCAATTGTCCACGTCCGTCGGAATGCACAATGGACATGAATGGGTGCAGGTGATCGGACAGGATGCTTACGTATCTGTTACCTTTCAAAGTCGTATCTAGACGTATCAGGGGTTCCATTTCATGCCAACTGCACACGCCCCATAGCAATACAGAGCCTCCACCAGCTTGAACAGTCCCACGTTTACATGTAGGGCCCATGGATTCATGAGAATGTCTCCATACCCGTACACGTCCATCCACCCGATACAATTAGAAACGAGAATCGTCAGACCAGACAAATTGTTTCCAGTCAT
>NQII01009586.1:0-16909 GCA_002778355.1 Clitarchus hookeri | reverse complement strand
GGTGTTGGGGGGGGGTGAGGCGTAAAGCTTTGTGTCGTGCAGTCAACAACGGTACACGATTGGGCGTTCAGCTCCGAAAGCCCATATCAATGATGGTCCGTTTGATAGTTCACACGCTGGCACTTTTTAATGCCCCAGCATTGAAATTTGCGCCAATTTTTGAAAGGGTTGCACGTCTGTCACGTTTAATGATTCTCGTCAGTCGCCGTATGTCCCGTTCGTTCACGATCTTTTTCCGGCCGCAGCGATGTCGATGATTTGATGTTTTACCGGATTCCCGATATTCACGGTACACTCGTGAAATGGTCGTACGCGAAAATTCAAATTTTATCGCTACCTCGGAGATTCTATGTCCGATCTCTCGTGCGCTGACTATAACACCACGTTCAAACTCACTTAGATCTTGATAGCCAGTCATTGTAGCAGCAGTAGCCGATCTAGCAACTTTGCCAGACGCTTGTTGTCTTATATAGGCGCTGCTGACCGCATCGCGTTACTCTGATTGGTTCCATACCTCTTCTATTTGCTTACGCACGCCTATACCAGTTTTTTTGGCTCTCCAGTGTATTACTCCACCTAGTTATAAAAATTACAGAATAATTAGGTTGAAAAGTGGAGCATTTATTAAAGTTCTAACTTACTGTTGTCCAGCTAACATTCTTGTCTAGTGATTATTCATTATTAGACCGTCACCAATGAAACCCCTACTTCGAACCCAGGTCTTGGCAAGAGGAGACTTATTGCATGGGGATTCTCAAATTTAGTGTGTGGCAGACACTGCAGTGATGTGGGGGTTTTCTCGGAGTACTACAAGTTCCTCCCCGTCTTCATTCCACAGGTGTTCCATCATATCTCATTCGTTCCTTTCTTCGGACTGGCCGAAACAAGTTTGCCCCTCAGGTAGGACAGCCGACTCCAATTACCACCACCCTCATCACACCAATGTTTATAATGTCCAAAGATGATAAAAATGTGCACATTTACATTTCTCTTTGCTTTCAAAATACTGAAGCACTCAGTCGACGTATTTTGGATAGGCCTACACTGAAAATGTCCCTTCATCTGTGTGCTATCAAAACCGTCACTTGTTTGGTTAAAGATAAAACTACCACTGTAAGAATGAAAGAAAGGGGGTATTTATGTACGTTTTCTTCTTGTGATAGTATTACAAAAGGGTATATAATTCTAAAAAATTTAATATGGTTATAACCACTGAACTAAGTATTAGAACTCTGAATTTTTACAATATGTGCTGTTGTACTTGCAACCAAAATAGTAATTTTTTGCTGACATTTTGTACATTTTATTTTAAAAGCATAATTGCAATTGCTGTTGTTTTGTTATATTTAAACAGTTACAATATCAGGGACTTTATGGAACTCGAAGTGTAAGGAATTTTACGGAACTCAAAGTAGCACAGAGATGGTAAGTTACAAAAGAATAAAGACATGATATTGCATCGTAAAATGAGGTATTAATTATACATCCGTAGTCACTGGCGTATCTTAATAACGAAGTGCACAGTGATATTTTCTGAATTCTTCAGCTGCCTCTACTTGTTCAAAAGCAACTTGTACACTTCCACAGTCTGGTCCAGGGTATGTTCAGTTTCTGCTACTGCCTTTACCGTCTCCATGTTTTTCTTCCACTCAACCTAAAACAAACAAAAATCACTAAGGCTTATTCTCAACGCACAGTTTTATTATGTTCATTGCTTGTAATACTCTTACAAATGTCACACTTCCCCAAAAATGGTCAGACATTTTACCGATTTTATTATTAAACCTAGAGAAAAAATTTGAAGTAGGCAGTTCTTTTCGGCAATTTGAAAAATGCCTTGGTAAAATACACATTTTCGTAACATAAAATGATAAGTCAATTTAGTTAATTTCCCAAACGTCCAAAAATCTCATTAACTTGCTATTTTTTAACATTAATAAATTTTTTAAAACGTCATTTCTTCCAAATGAACAAATAAACTGTAAAATGTTCAGGATATTCATCATAAAAACAACTTTACGATTTTCATTATTTAAGAAAAAAAACTCTGCAGCTTAACTTTTTGAAAGTCTGTTTGCTACATTGGACCAACACAATAGTGACGTACTTTAAAAATGTGGTTAGCATAAATTGTTTGAGCATTTGGAAAACAATATTACCGCAGCATTTGGGCAATAGTATTGCAAAATA
This sequence comes from Clitarchus hookeri, assembly GCA_002778355.1. NCBI lineage: Eukaryota > Metazoa > Arthropoda > Insecta > Phasmatodea > Phasmatidae > Clitarchus > Clitarchus hookeri. The sequence continues at coordinate 14,719 of NQII01009586.1, read as the reverse complement.
TGATCACTTATCACCCACTACTTTGCAACATTTTATCAATAAGTTTGCTAATCGCTGTACATTTTGGCGAACGCAAATCAAGCAAAGCAATCTCGAAAAGAAAAATATGGAAAGCAGAATTCAAATCTACGTATGGTACCCTGAACCAAAGATAGAACGAGGTACTGGATATATAAGGTGGACATCCGACCATGAAGTGATGTGCTGACATTGACACACAGAGTGGAGCCGGGTGATTAAGGGGTTTGACGTCGCTCATGAGGCATGGCTGAGAACGAGCTGAGAGAAGACTGAGACAACTTTCAATTTGCATCCTCCATTGTAGAAACTCCGAAGACACATGTGGGAGAGACGCAATATTGAATAAACATGTGCTCAGCGATGTGGATAAGAATTACACAGCCAAGATATTCAAGTGAAAGAAAGGAACAGGCACGTGTGTGTTCTTGGTACTTCGCATCACGGTGGAAGACTTTCATACATGGAGGTAGTGCACATACCCGGTAAATGGTTGCTCATATTAACAAATTGGACATTGGCTAATCAAATTAAACATAAATCTCTGATTTAACACACGCCACGTATTACTAACACTCTAAATTGTTTGTTGGCTTCCTGCATGCCAAAGGTCTGCAGTCTTCATTCGACTAAACACCGAGGTTTACCTATAAAAGAAAATAATATTTTCAGCATAGGTTAAAATTGAACTTAATGCATGAACCTCGGTGATCCTTAATAAGAGTGGCATATAAAACATCCAGACGAACTACGGTTACGACAGCCTGCAGCATAATGTCCGTAGAAGCTCTCCCTGAGTTAGCTAGTCATCTTCATAGCCCTGTTGGTAGTAGGTAATATGTGACAGATAAATAAACGCCAAATCTCTGAGAAAATAAATTGTGGCTAAATCCCGACAAATAAAGGATGTTCACGAAAGAGTACTAGACATATGAAAATAGAAAAAGTAGTCTAATAATGAAGGCGAATTGTTTGCAAGTTGTCCTTGAAGTGTGCACAAGAATGAAAGGACAGTAGCTAAGTGGACATTACGTTGCCCAATACCTCGAATGGAATATGGAACTTAAGAACAAACTTCGTAATTTTAAATGAACTTAGTCTCTTGCATTACTTGTGAAAATGAAGCCAGAACATTAACTCAATGGTTACAGCCAGGGCCTATTGTACACGTGGACCCATTAGACCTGGACTCAGAGGAACACCAAGTTGAGGAGAGCAAATTAAGTAAAAAAAATGTACAAAGTAAAATTTTAAATATTCGATAATTTTACACGCTTTTAAAATATTTTATTTAAATTAAACTATTTTAAAGACTGTTTTGAAAACTTGGTTTGTTTGTGTAGTATTTCAATTCTGTGCTTAGCAAGGCGCATGAGGCAAGTCATATTGAAACAATTTTCAGTGTTATCGCCGAGGATTTTACCGGCAGGAAATCTCAGAAAAAAAAAGTTAAAATGAAAATAAACAAAAAAATTTTTTAAGAAGATAAAATAATCTTAGATGTAGTAGTAGCTATGAGCTATATTAAATAGCGTCAAGGTGGGAGGGTGATACGTGATATCGTTGAAAAAGTTACTTGAAAATTGCTTTGCTATGTTATAACCAGGCATAATAAAAGTGACTTGCCGCTAAATTATTTCACTTTGAGGTTTATTTAAAAACTGAGGATATTTCTTTCATGTCATATAGCCTATTCTTTGAAAAAAAATTCAAATTTCTACCATTCTTCATCTGGAGTTATTTAACAGTGATGCAAAATATTTTCTTCGGTAGCCGTTTTTCATCACTACAATTAAAAGTTTAGACAGTCTCATATTTAAAGGTTTATAATCTGCAACATTTTATAAATTTTTAATTCATCCTTTCTAGTTCTTGAAAGACCGGAAGACAATTAAAATTGGACTTGGTTCTCTAATTACATATTTAATGCCATGTTACGGCAATTGCTGGCTTTAGAGTTTTATAATATAAAATTATGGCAATTTTTCTAACTTTAATAAATAAATTTTTGGATTCTGTGCGTTTCATTGATGAAATACTAAACTTTATAAATCTGGCAGATGAGTGCCATTAAAAAAATTTATATATGCGTTTGTCCAATTACGAATAAACTCATTTCGTACTGTATTTAGCAAATTTCATTATTTAACTCTTGTACACTCTATCATCTTGGCATTATTTCTGGCAATTAAAGATTGTATTAATTAATGATTTACGACAATCAGAGCACATGACGACACCTTAAAATCTCAAATACTGACCTTGGCCAAATTTTGTATTCAACTTTGTGTTATTTCATACATTACAAGAGAGGGATACTCGACAGATTAGTGGAACTATTGCGATAGAACACATGATGAGATTCCTTTCCTCAATACTGCTACAGAAAAAGCTTAGAAAATATAATTTGCTCTGCATATTAAGAGTATTTCGTCATTCGCCAGGCAACTCTAAACCATACTGACTTGTAAGTACAGATTTTGCCAAGTAATGGTTCAAATAACTCAAATTTACGTGTGAAGTTTCTGATCTTTGGAGTGAAAGGTAGGGAAGATTTTCTTGAAAAAAAAAATTGTTTTAGTATTTTAATATAGACTGTAATGCAAACAGATGTTAATAAAAAAACTTACCATACGTTGATTTTCTTCGTAATAAACTGTGGTGTGAATAACTTAGAAATACTTAATCAGGTTTATGAGATGATGACGAAAATTAGGAGACTAACCAGTGTAGAAGTACTTTCTGTTATCAAGTGCTAGATGTCAAGAGGAAATTTTACTTCAAATTTGCACCGACGAAAATTTTACGTTTGCATTTCACATGAAAATCTTTCATAGAAAATATATGTTAATCGGGGGAGGGCATATCCTTCTGGTTCCCGCCTGTTGTACGGAAAGGGCATCTGCTGTATGTAAGCCTGATTTGCTATCAAGCCATAATTTAGCTATGCAAGACTACAAGTTAATGAGCACGAATTGCTATAGGATGTTTTTCTTCCTTATGCACTGATGAGACTTTCTTTATTACTTTTCCTATGCTGTCCATTCGACTGGGTTTAATGCTCAGAGGAAAAACGCTGAAAGAAATCTCGAGTACAGACTTCTGCACACACTGTAGTTCTTTCCTTGCCATCGCCATCGTTAACTTAAGACTTACACACCTACTTCTAAAGTTGTACCTCGGAAATGAATGCATTTGCTTACAAAATATGGATACGTATTCTTCCCTCATCCGGTACGTAACGATGCCAGTATATTCATTATTTTAATAGTTTTAAATTAGTGTTCTTGCTTCATTTGCCCAAGTTCCCTAACGAAAAATCTTCGGGATAAAGAGCGAGTTCATCTGTGTGACCATACTGCTTATATACATTATGTTATCAAATCATTTGATATTTTTATATTCGGCGTAACTTCACACTGACTGACTTAAATTACGAAATCACCTGTCCAAGTCTGAACAGCAAATATAATTTAAAACTCATGATATTGAAACTTGCTCTGGGCACACTGTTATATATACTGAATTTTTAAAATACGTTTTCTTTACATAATACCTAATATCGGTATTGTTTTGGTATTTTGGCAGTTCTCCGCTAGATACATGCGTTATTCTAATTAATGGATTGTGCAAACAAAATTTTTTTTTCAATATACTTTGGTTGCATATTAACAAGATGTATAATTGAGCTATATTTGCATTCTTATTATTTCAGAATAATTTATTTATGTTTATTGTTTAAAACATTCATTCCTCTGTAGTTGGGTAAAGTGAAACTAAACAAGTCCAATTCCTCTTTGGGACGAGCACCAAACACTGGTGAAATCACAATATTTATCCGGAATGTATTACCATGATTTTGCAAGTCATAATGTACATCTCATTTTGTTAACAAACTTTATTCTAATAATTTCCGTTTTAGAGTACAAATAGTGAAATATTTACTCCGCAAGTAGGCTATATACTGAGATGCAATTCGTAAAATGTCTTGCTTATATACATTTATTGGGGTATATTCATAGTACATACTCGTGTGTCACGCTTTACATATGCTTGTGAAATGCGTCATTCTGTTCTTTTCTCTCATTTGTGCAAAGTGTAATTCCACTGTATTAAATATGACACCTTCTCGGTACACAATATCTATACCCGTCAAAGATTTTCCTTTCCAAATACGAGGAATGCAGTTCCTAAATAAGTAAAAAGTCTCTCTGCTCCGTTCCATATACACATTTTCATGTGGAATTCTCTGGGGAAGACCAGTGAAAAAACCAGTGGGAACACACATAGTAAATAAACTAGTGTTTGGAATGAGAGGGCTTAGTACATCCCAGTAACAAACAATTTAGAATGTCTTTTGGTTGGTTGCAGCACAGCATTCCATAGACACTGGCAAGAGACTTCCCATCTTGAGAAGCATTAGACTGAGTGAGATGTACTACTGTACAGGAGTAGTGTACAGTGTAATGAGGTTACTAGACTCACCATTTGGATATACGCAAGTCATAACTGCCATGATACGCAAATACACAAAACCGTCACATTCACTGAAATATGGAAATTTTGCTTTCAACAAAGAACTCTGAGAGCTGGAATACTGAACCTGAATTATTTTACAGACACTTAATAATTGTCTCCCGTAAAAAAAATACAGCAAACATTATGCCGATTATCTACATAGAAAATAATTTCTGTTCCACAGAAGTAATCGTACTTCAAATACTACGATTTCTTACATGTATTTAATATGTACAACCAACAACTTTATACACATAATTTATTTAACAATAAACACAATACATTTAATATTACGAAAAGTTCCATTGCTTCTAAATATTTTTGAAAATTTACCAGTAGAAAAAAGGTAGAGCAAACAATTTATTTTGGCAATGTTGATATATCCTCATTTCTAAAGAGAGTTATTTACCAATTAGTTAGCTGCAATGGATATTCTCAATTGAAAATCAGCTTTATGCAGATTAAAACCACCAGTTATAGCAAAAGACAAATTTTTTTAAAAGGTTTTTACATCCTTAGTCCTTACCACTTTAGGGAACTTTGTGTTCCCCGCCTCAAGGAATTTTTCTTTCCCATGAATTGCCACTGGAACGTAAGCTCGCTCGACCCAGGGCCAGATCATGAAGTCGGTCATTCCCGGGCTGCTGCCTGCACAGACCACAAATATGCTGGACACACCACAAAATATCTTGGTATTCATTGTTCTGCTAGCATAACAAATTAATCTGTCACCTCGCACTAATCGGACACCCCAAATTCAAAGTACATAATGTGAAGGCATTGTTAACATTTTGTTTGGTGTTCCGTGGTATAAAAATTCAAAACATTTGTTTTTTTTTTCAATGTTAGTTATTGGCATGACTAATAGTGCGCAAGATCGGCATTAGCATGCTGCCTCTGATACTTATTAATTTAACTAATTTAATCGTTTTAATCCTTTCGCAGTTTTAACACTGTGAATCACGACGATCAGAATACTTGTGGGATATTTATATGTTACTGGGATATGTCGTAGCATCATTCCATGAAATTAGAATAAATGTTTTGGCATTCTTCAGTTTCCCTTAACTTTAACACGACATTCCTTTTGGCACACATCACACTGCTGCAAAATATTAGTTCTGGTTGTAACACGGTAGTGTGTGGCGTAAGAGTATTATGCGGCGATTACTTCGGTATTGAAAGAAACAAATAATTCACTAAGTTTGACATATTACTGCTCCTTGAGATAAATGTGCCTCTGTAACAACTGTGTTATCTTTTCCAAAATTTCTTACATAATACATGGATCGCATTGAGCAAAATGTAAAAACATTTGGCACATTTTGATCCCTAAATATGCTATTTCATTGTAATTCGAATAATACTTTGGTGTTTTCTCCATCACGATTCTATCGATTATCCTTCATTTGGCGGGTCAATGCAGAATGCTATAAATATATCTGCAAAACAAAAGCTACAGAAGTCAGGTATGGTACTGCCATTCAGAACTACCTGGTTCGACACAGTATCACAAGGAGAGTACTGGGACAAATGGCCACGCCCATAGGTAGCTGCAGAGGTGGATTGTTGGCAAGACAGCAGGAAGAGTGGCCTTCTACAATCCTGAGTACATATCATGCTCCTGAAACTATGAAAACGAACAAGAAGGACCCGACTTCTGCCAGTCGCCAAGGAAACGATATCGAACAAAACAGTTAGTACAGGCACTGCGACATGCTGATGTGGATTATCACATTCTCACTCCCCAAATGTAGTATTTACTATCTCTCATTCCATTACACATGTGTCATCTCAAGGATATATGCAAATGTTGGATACCAAGGGAGCCACTAGATCTCCCCTCGTTTGGCGCGTGCATCCCCTTTCATAAGATCCTGGCAGACAACTCCCAGGCGGCCTCTACCCAGAAAGAGGACTCCTTGCAGGGATGCTATTACTGTGAGCGTATTGTGCAGCAGCTGACAACAATGAGGCCAGCTGCGACTAATGGTGAGGCCATCTTCCCTCTGCTGGTGGTCATCGAAGGCGAGCTTCTTTAACCAAATGTGTATAAGTACAACGAACTCCGTCCTCATACAGAATGGGGGTGTGGCATTTTAGTCGCTTGCGACCATAGGTCGAGTCCTTTTAAGCAAAATCTATAAACATACTCTAATACTATCCGAACAGCTTATATGAATTAAAATCGATGTTGTTTATGCACACGGCCAAGGTTATGAAAATCGTCATCCAATTCAAATTTACCTTTGTGATGGTAAAAAACTACTACAATTATATGCAACAGTGTAAAACAATACCTCTTAAGAGTTTAGCAAGAATCCGTGAGTATTGTGATTGAGTTACATGTTATATCGTGTCATAAAGCTGCTACGGAAAGAGAACTTCGACTGATAGTGCATTCCCTAGGGTTTTAGATTACACAAAATTAGCTAGTACAGTTAACTGGAAAAACCAAATTTGTGGTTAAAATCAATTTCTAAACTGGCCTCAAGGCAAGGAAAAGAACAAGCTTCTTTGAGAAGCAATGTGTTGAGAACAAAATAATTAATTACATAATATGAACAAGCTATAAATAACTGCAATTCATTAAATTTGATTATTTTTTAATATTCTTACCCCCAAGAAATTGAGTGCCTCGGTGCTCAAGTTCCTCATTGAAGGCTTCGTAGAATGAAATTGTTTCTTCTGGGAGTTGAAGATCTTTATCTATCACCATGTTTTTGTTTTGCATGGTTACCTGTAAGATAACAATCATGATTTATTAGTGTAACATGTTAGAGTAAACAAGTTCCCTGTTAAGTACCAGTGTATCCTTACATGTCAAATATATACATCTCAAAATATCACGTACTGTTAGACAATAGTGGAAATAATCCAAAAATGAGTGTAATTCCAAATCCTGCGCTGAAATGTCTTCCCTTTCCATTCAAAGTACAACTCCTCCTCCTGAGTTTATTCTGAATAACGGTTGGAGCTCAAAATAAGCTCTGANTCCCTTTCCATTCAAAGTACAACTCCTCCTCCTGAGTTTATTCTGAATAACGGTTGGAGCTCAAAATAAGCTCTGACTGTCATTAGCTCACAGGATGTGAAGTGACTCTAGCGTCTTAAAAATGTTACACCACGAGCCTTTTTGTTTCTTCCTGACATTACTTTAAATTTAATACAGTGAATAAAGTGAAGGGCCCCAAAAATTAATTTCTGAGAATGCCTGCTTGCTTTTTCATATAACAAACAAGAAAACGTTTTCTACAGTTTTGAAGGCAGTTCTGTTAAATGCCGTTTCTATGGATACAGTGGTGTCTCCCCCTGTCGCAGAATATGTTTATATATACACACTCAGCTGACTGTCAACAGGCCCAGTATGTCAACAGAAAATAAATTTTGCCATGGAAATAACTGTACACGAGTCTTCTTTGGGAACTGTCAAAAAGTGCACTCGATAGTAATACAGCCTGTAGAACTTGCATTGCTATTTGGAACTCAAATCCAAGTTTTCTAAATACAGTATAAGATTCGTGACAAAACTTTACGATCACATGCAAAAATGGAAGTACTGTTAACACTTTCAGAAAGTACCCGCATTCCATATGAGCTACAATAAATTTGCATATGTTCCCTTAATAAACCTCTTGCACCCACATATTTAATAATACCCATTAGGCCAGTAAGAACCAAGCAACTTATAAGATTTTAAAAAAATCCTCCAAATACATTACGTCTATGGAAGAAATTGCTCTATCAAAATTACTTGACTGCACGATGAACTCATAAACACGGTCCAGTAGAATCGCAAATGTTATTGATGCTCTTGAAGATGGTAACGCCCTCTGACACAATGGACCGTTAACAGATATTTGTTGGCACAACTGGTGAATTCTGTGCTAACAGGTGAAGTAAACAGACAGCATAAAGCAATCTGCAGCAGCCAATAAAATGTTTTTCTCTACTACCGTCGCGTATTCACGTTTGCCATACAGTCTGCTTCAAGCAATGATTCGCTACAAAATTCTGTGAAGGGTTTGTAAAGTATTAACGAAATAGTCAATTGTATTTATAAAGGCCTTAATTATATAATTGAATAATATTCATGGCAACTTTTAAAATCTTAGACTTAATTTCGTTAGTAAATGTTATTACTTAATTCTATTCACGGTTACTTCCAACCAACTTCCATGGAGCCCTGCTAACGTTCTACTTCCAGAATATTCTTCCGCCACATGCAAACAATGTTTAATCAAGTCTAGAAAATTACACCAAACGGATAAAGCACNCTTCCAGAATATTCTTCCGCCACATGCAAACAATGTTTAATCAAGTCTAGAAAATTACACCAAACGGATAAAGCACAACATTCGTGCGCACTCAGTGTAGTAATATTTTGCATATAAACTATTTCTTACTAGGCACTACCAACACACCTATATTATCTCTGCTTTTATTTATATTGATAGTAAATAAAATAGACGAAATATAAGTAAGTATCCAAAAATAAGATACTTTTATGTAAACACATGGATACAAAGCTTGGGATACATGATATATTTAGGAAACAAACAAGCACGTCTTACACGAGGTAATTTTTCAAAGGTTCGATTTTTAAAAATGAAGGAACCGCGAATAGAATTTAGAAGTAGATACATACTGGGTCAAATTTCTTAAAGAGTTCCTTGTCTCTAGCTCTCAGGTCTGCATCGGCTGGGTAAAGAGGAGGATCTGCGAACTTCTTGTCCAGGAAGTCGGCAATGTCCAGAGATTCCACCACCACCTCGTCTCCCGTGTCTAGTGCCGGCACCTTCCCTTGTGGATGCACGTCGAAATACCACTCCGGCTTGTTCCGCAAGTCGATGTTGACGATGTCGTGAGGAACGTTCTTGACGAGCAGCACCATGCGAGCTCGCTGGGCATACGGACAGTACTCCATGCTGTAGAGACGGTACTTGCCTGGAGCGTTGGCTGGACGGGTTGACCCTGCAATGTTCATAGAGAATTACAACCAGCTTCTTCGTGAACTACGTCAACTAATATACTAATAAAATATACAAAATGTATGTACATACAAAACGTGAAATGCATTTCTGTCTTTTTATGAGACACCATGTAGCGTTTGGGAGGAATATGTGCTACAGCGTCTCTCCACGATTAAGCTATCTGGCAAGGAATTTAATTTTTCACAATCCAACGACATAAACGTTCACAGCATTAATGCAATTAAATCTACCAAACTGATAATTCTATAGAGAATGTGACACAGTATGATTTTCCACAATTACCTGTCAGCGCGCAAGAATAAAATGTTAATATGAAAATAAACACAGTTTAGAGCAATAATTTTTCATTAAACATTGATGTCAAATGTGCCAAACTAACTCAAACCAAATGTACCGTATAAAAATTTTAAGGGTCCCGTCTACCTGGAGTTGTTTTCTACTTTCTGGGTCCAAAAGCACGGGAGCGATAAGGGCGTCACTTCTACGGGCAGCAAGTGCACCATCGTCGCTACGTGCAAAGCTCTGAAACTACCGTGTAGTGTTCTCGTGCTGCGTGTACCTGTAGGATGAAGTGGTGACCTTGTTTTTTTTTTTTTTATCATTGGATAGTAGGCGGGGCGCATTATTAACATTCCACATCCACTGCTGGACATGTAAATAGCTACATCATCTTTCCTTGCGTGAAACCTTATCAAACCATCACATATTAATTGAAATACGAATGAGTAGTGACTAGTCTTTCACGCGTAGAGGGCGCGTTGCTCAGCTTCCGCAAAGCTCGTGTTCAATATGAGGCAGAACCTCCTCTCGCGGATATACATACATAACGAGCGATGCGACGATGTGTCCATCATACAGGTGGCGAATAGTGTCCTGAGGCACATACCACCAGGCTTTCTGCAATTGTACACATAGATCCGCAAGTGCTACNCTGCAATTGTACACATAGATCAGCAAGTGCTACAGTAAAAGGTTGACGGTGATGCAAACGTCGCCACACCACATCCCATCCGTGTTCGATAGGGGACAAATCTGGAGACTAGGCACGCCAAGGAATGGTATCCTCATCTTTTATAACCTGTAGGGTGATGCGAGCTGTATGGGAACGAGCATTATCTTGCAGCCTGGTAGCATTGGTTAGACTGCCCAAAAATGCCAGAAAATTTAGCCGCAGAACCTCGTTGACGTATCGCTCTGCCGTCTCCGTGAACAGAAACAATTACGATGCGTGACCGGGAGTCATAACGAACGGCGACGTAACTCCTGGTGTCCGGGACGTGTTGCGTCCACGGGTCAGTGCAGAAGAGTTTTGTTGCACGCTGCGACCATCATCTGCATCAAGATTGAAGCTGGGTCTTCGGAGGACACGATGCTTCGCCATCGACGGCGCCTGCGTAATGCCGAGGGGTCAAAGGCGAACAACGCTCTGACTGTGAGCATGCCGTATTCAAGCGGTGATGAGTGGTGCTTGTTAAGACCGGCAAATGCATTGCAGACCCCACAGACTGCAGGGTCTCTCTAGACGTGGTGTCTTGTCCTGCTACTGCACGTCGGCTGATACGACGATCGTGTTTGCCTGTGGCGCGTCTGGCAGGATCAGTTACTACTCTACGTGACGTACGACCTGTACTTATCCACGCCTGCACACGTTGTGTCTCAGTGGTGACTGCAAGTCCGAGATGAATGGCTATACGAAGTGCCGACCATACGACCCCGTTCTATGGTTCTGTGTGGTAATATTCTTCACGACCCCGACGACGTCGTAACATTCTGATCTGCCTCTTTACGCGCAGACTTCTGTGTTTCCACCATATTGTACGGTCTTTTTTAAACATTGGGTACTGGCCACTAGCGTCATCTACATCACATTTTGCCGTGATGTTTCTGTGACGTCACTTTAATGGTTTGAATTGCTCAAGTGGTGCTGTTATCTAGTCTTGATACTATCGCAAATGGATGAACCCTAAGTGTAGCGATTACCAAGTCCAGCAGTAGTACATTTGCTAGCCACTCGAGATTCACAACACGTGCAAGCCTCTAATCACAACTGTAATAACTTTACAGATGTCAGCTTGATGCTAAGTTATATGTAAAGCTTTACGCGATTGCCGATATTCCAACACGAGAATTATTATAGTGNGATGTCAGCTTGATGCTAAGTTATATGTAAAGCTTTACGCGATTGCCGATATTCCAACACGAGAATTATTATAGTGCTCGCGGGACTGCTTTAACATGTTGCCTTACCATATTGATTAAAACAGTAAACTAAACAATATTTTTTTTATATTTTTCAAAATTCATAACATAAGCAACGAGGAATGAAAGCAATTGTATGATTTTTGCAGTTAGGAATTGCATACTCTTTGCGGAATGACTGAATGTATATGATGCGTGAATATCTTGGGCATTGAATGAGGAGAGGGAGAGGATGGACCGTCGTCGTTTACTCTACATTTTTCTATACGTTCGGGTTTACGTTTTATTTCTAATCTCTCTCTCTCTCTCTCTCTCTCTCTCCCACAAACACACACGCACGCACTATCTCTCTCTCTCTCTCTCTCTCTCTCTCTCTCTCTCTCCCTCTCTCCTGTATATGTATATATGCGTATACAGTACATTATACAACCCCTCTGTCGAGAAAATGATTTCACTGTCATCGACTGTAAAGTGTTGCCGTTTTGCTGGCGCGAGCGTCTGAAGTTAGCGTAGGAGGAGCTGTTCCACTTCTGTATTTTTTTTATTGTTCTGTGTCTGTGCGGAATTACTCGTGGTGCTCCCAGACGAACACTGGAGAAAGCGACCCACCCATGACAATGTGAAAGCAGGAAGATTTTCTAAAATGTATTATTTTCCACCTTTTTTAATGTTGAGTAAAGGCTGTTCACGGTAAAGTGAGCACTTTTAAAACCAACATTTAAAAAATGTTACTGCCCCAATCTGTGTTTATTTTAACCGGCAAACTAAGCGGCATGCACCCAGTAAAACTAGTAACGATGGAGGGAAAGTAGTTCCATGCTTCAACGCTGAATTAAAATTGAATACTGAAAGTACTTATTTTGCTTTCGGTTTTTTTTTTTATTATTTAAGTGTACGAACAAGCAAATTTGTAAGATATATACTTTTCTAGTTATATTTCAGATTCGCTTGACCGATGCATGAATAAAGTTATTATGCCCATGGTAATTTTAATTGTACATAAGTCGGAAGAATACACAATGCACACATTAAGTAGAGTTTTAAAAAGTACTCAGTTTACCGTGAACAACCTTTGTCAATATATTTACTGTGTATTTCTTACTTTGTGGATGATTTATTTATGGGTTTATTATTGTAATAAATATAGTAATTAACTCTTATGTTGTGGTAATTTCAATTACTATTTAATGCACTATTTTAATGTATTTAATCATGAATCTGTTAAAGTTAAAGGTATTATGTTCATCTAGCATTATAATAAATCTCCCCTATCAATAACTTGGCATCGCAGCGATCTATACAACATTAAAAGCAGGTGTCAGCATCTTAGTGACCCTATCAAAAATCCCTAGTGTCAATACGCATTTCTTCGTTTCTTAAGACCCTGAACTTAACTGCAGGAAACTAAACCGATTGTATTTACAGCACAGGTAGTGTTTAGACAATATGCAAGTTTCTAAAGAAGCACAGTAATCACTCATAGTAATGACAACATCAATTTCTGCTATTTAGAAATAATGGAAGTGCAATGTGTCAAAAACGTAGTGAAAGACACACTGCATAACGATCTAAACGAGCCTATTCAAATGTTGAAGCACAGAATCGTACCTGCGTTGCAATACAATTCAAAGTGCGAGTTTTCAATATTTAACCGGGAAAATAATGAACAACAGTAATACACACAGATACATAGATAAAAGAGAGATTCACGCCCCTGGTTCCAACCAAGTCTTGCGACTCACCTCCGTACGTATTACTTTCACCAGCTGCCGATAATCCGATCCCCCCAACTCCATGCTAATGTTGAGAGCTATTACGGATGCACGAATCAACCGGCTGTGACAAGTATGTCCGAGAAAATTAAACACGTGTTGCGGCAAGAGACGGACGGCATTTCAAGATGAAAAACTATTTCAGTAAACGAACATATAACCTCCCGTAAGAATCTTAATATTTTTTTCTTCTAACAGTGGATTTTCAACGAATAAGTGAACATATCTGAGCGGCTCTTAAAATCGAGGTCTTGAGAGCCAATGAGGGCGAAGAGAGGTGAGCATGGAGCAGCACCGGAATAAACGAGCGGGNCACGCCCCTGGTTCCAACCAAGTCTTGCGACTCACCTCCGTACGTATTACTTTCACCAGCTGCCGATAATCCGATCGCCCAACTCCATGCTAATGTTGAGAGCTATTACGGATGCACGAATCAACCGGCTGTGACAAGTGTGTCCGAGAAAATTAAACACGTGTTGCGGCAAGAGACGGACGGCATTTCAAAATGAAAAACTATTTCAGTAAACGAACATATAACCTCCCGTAAGAATCTTAATATTTTTTTCTTCTAACAGTGGATTTTCAACGAATAAGTGAACATATCTGAACGGCTTTTAAAATCGAGGTCTTGAGAGCCAATGAGGGCGAAGAGAGGTGAGCATGGAGCAGCACCGGAATAAACGAGCGGGNTTTAAAATCGAGGTCTTGAGAGCCAATGAGGGCGAAGAGAGGTGAGCATGGAGCAGCACCGGAATAAACGAGCGGGGGAAACGGAAGATCCCCGAGAAAAACCCACCGACCAGCGGCATCGTCCTGCATGATTTCCACACGCGAAAATCAGGGAGCGACCCCGCCGGGAATCTAACCCGGTTCGCCTTGGTGGGAAGCGAGCAGTCTAACCACTACACCCCCGCAGACGCCGTGGCGTTTTTTTTAATGTTCCTAGCTTTATTCCGGGAAGCTAATTAGCGGACGATTTACGTAGTAAGCTAACGTAAATTACACGTAAAACCAACTCTACGTGGCTAATCTGAAACCGGAAGTTTGTGGTCCATGGGCGCTAAGTCTCAAGTTTCCAAGAAAACACACTCATTACTTACTTCCCGTTTCAGACCATTAGAACGAAACTGTGTGCCGCAAACTTCATCCATTTCCAGGAACACGGGGCTGACTCCATTGTTCGCAAAGAGTTTTCTTTTAATACGCGATTTTTTTTTT